>VYZT01014626.1:199874-290235 GCA_013400735.1 Pomatostomus ruficeps | reverse complement strand
GAGGCAGTGCTGGGGTTAGGGCAGGGTCAGTGCTGCTGCGGGGTGGCATCGTGCAGCTGGGGCTGGGGACAGAGGGGTTAGGGCAGGGTCAGTGCTGCTGTGGGGTGGCATCGAGCAGCTGGGGCTGGGGACAGAGGGGTTAGGGCAGGGTCAGTGCTGCTGTGGGGTGGCATCCTGCAGCTGGGGCTTGAGACAGAGGGGTTGGGGAGCTTAATGCTGCTGGTGGCCCTGGGGTGCTGTTGCAGCTGGGGTTGGTCTGTGTTTGTGGGGAGTGGCACCTCTAGGCTGATGGAGGGGTGTAAGATTTGCGGAGGGCTGGTGCTGGTGTTGTGGGAGGGCTGCCCTGCCCTGGGGATGGGTGCTTGTCTGAGCAGGGGGCTCTGGTCAAGTCCTGAGTGGCAGAAGGAGGGCTGCCCTGCTCTGGGCCTGGGTGCTTGTCTGAGCAGGAAGCTCTGGTCAAGTCCTGAGTGGGAGAAGGCCCTGGTGGGGATTGCCAGGGAGGCAGGGGCAGTGTGTGTGACAGCAGGGATTGAAGGCTGATCAGCCTGTCCTGGACTCTGGGCAGTTTTCAAGTGTTAAAACCTCTTGTAAGGCTCTCTCGGGACTTTCTTTGGTTTTTTGCCTGACCTCAGGCTTTTGGCCTTTGCAGCAAGGTGCTATGGGAAGGGTTGTGTGTCAGTCTGTTTTGCTGCAGCTCTCATTCCTCCTGTCTGTTTCAACAGGTGTGTTAAATCTTGTGAGTTTGCCTCTTCTGTGCAAATAGTGGCCTCTTGGCTACACCTGAGCTGAGATGAGCAGCTGTCAGAGCACAGCTGAGCTTGGCTGCCTGCTCAGGTGCTCATGGACATGGCTTATCTGTTCTATAGTCAGCTTTGGAGTCTCTGTGCCAGCAGTGTGTAAAAGTGCATGAGGGATTTGTGCAGCCACCCAAGATCCAAGCTTGGATAATTTGCCTTTTAAAAAATCTATGGCATATGTGAAATTTGTGTTTTCTGTTGTGCAGTTGCCTGCATGACAGTCCTTGCCTCTACCTGTTTTTTGTGGGGTGAATATGTGGCTTGGTCCACTTGCTGTAGAAATAAAGTTATTTTATTTTTACAAAGATGGTTCTTAAATCTCTGGTGTCCGAACATTCTTGTCTTCTAGGAAGATCCATCCCTGGAGAGACACTTCAAAGGCCACAGAGATGCTGTCACTAGTGTGGACTTCAGTCTCAATAAGAAACAATTGGGTAAATTGTCTGTGTTTTGATGGCCAGAGGATAAAGAAAGAGCTGCTCTGCTTTGTTTAGATGGAGGGAGCAGTGGAGGTACTGAGCTGCGCAAGAGGTCCTGCTGGTGTTTCCTGCTAACAGCAAGTTGAACACTGCTGCACTCACCTTGCAGGCTTGTGTTTTTAATGTGTTGTGAAGAACTGCTGAGCTGACTTTGACCAATGTTTTACCACAAGGGAGAGGTGTTGGAGGGAGGTGCAGCTGGGGTGCTTCTAAGCCACCAACTCAGTGGTCTTCTCTGCTTCATCTGTAGTGACATTTAACCTGCTGCAGCTGATGCCTGCCTCTGCTTCCCAATAAGTGATGAGATAACCTTCATGTCCTGGGTGTTTGGAAGGTTTGCAGCCTGTGGGACTTCTGCCCCTTCAGCTGTTGCATGGCTGAACTTTTGGAAATAAATTGTCAGTCCAAAGTCATGTGTGGCTGGCCTTGTTTTGTTTGAATTACTAATGAAATGATATGCATGAAAATAATGAAATACGCAGCTTGCAACAGACTGGTGAAGGTTCAAGAGCAATGTATTGAGTCTGCTGGAAGCTGTGATGGTGAACTGAGTGTGAAATGTAGTTTTACTGTAATTGGAGGAGAACTAATGCAAGTTTGGTTTTGTGTGGTTTCATTTTTCCTTTTTTTTATTTCAGTAACTGGCTCAATGGATTCGTGCCTGATGATCTGGAGTATGAAGCCTCAGATGAGAGCCTATCGCTTCGTGGGCCACAAAGACGCAGTTTTGTGTGTCAATTTCTCACCTTCTGGTCACCTGGTGGCTTCAGGCTCTAGAGACAAAACAGTCCGTTTGTGGATCCCTAGTGTGTGAGTACCTACTCCCTTCTGCCTCTCTTTGTGTTCGACTGTGGCTTGGAATTTCTCCGGGCTTCTTTGTAGCAGTTCTCCAGCTATGGGATGGGGATCTGTTTGAGGGAAAGAAGAACCACCGTGTCTTTGTCTTCTCTTCAGTCTGTGAATATGGAGCTCCTGGTGGTACAGTACATGCTGGAGACAGATTTTGGACCAAGAGTTCTATAAGCCTGTTGGATCTCTAAATATGTTGTGCTTTGGATCTCTAAATATGCCTTGTGTTTATTTGCCAGAAAAGTGCATCCTGCATTTATTTGGAAATTTGGAAAAAAAGGAAAAATTAACACATTTGAATTGTCTTGCCTGGCTGAGTTAATGGCTGTTTGCTCACAGTTGTGCAGCATCAGGTGTGCTGAATTCAGTTGTGTTATTTCTTGTGTGACATGGCATTGAATTGTCCAGCTGGAGCATGGGCCATTACAGGAGCAGTTGTGAGGTCGTTGTCTACTTGTCTCTGTCCAGATGAACTGTGAAAACACCTCCCTCCTTGCCTGCCTTGCAGCAAACGACCTGGCAGCAGTACAGAACATCAGTGTCTTCTTTTATATTGATGTTTTGAATAGTTGCACAAATTAGCAGTAACATTTTCTGGCCCTTTAAAGGAAACGTGGGTTGTTTCCTGTTGGATTGGCCTCCAGTATGGAACTGTAACAATTGGTTTTAGCTGTGTGTTCTCTATGGCTCATGAGAAATGAGCAAGTTGGGGGCTGATCACTGTTTTTTTCCTGATGTGGTCACACGCAGTTCCCACAGAAGTGGTGGTTGCTAGCACTGCTCAGCGTGCAGCAGCTCTGTGTTTTCAGGTACAGAATGTCTTTGCTGCCCTGTTGTGCAATCTCAAAGAGCTCTTCCCTTTTGTGTAGCAAAGGAGAGTCGACCGTGTTCAAGGCTCACACAGCAACCGTGAGGAGTGTTCATTTCTCCAGCGATGGCCAGTCCTTGGTTACAGCTTCCGACGACAAAACAGTCAAAGTGTGGACGGTTCACAGGCAGAAGTTCCTGTTCTCACTGAGTCAGCACATCAACTGGGTTCGCTGTGCCAGGTGAGTACAGCTCTGACAAGCAGAGGTGGGGATTTGTCCCTCAAAGCAGAGGCTCAGTGTCATGCTCTGGTGCAACACATTTCTATTCAGGGTGATTTAAGTGTGTCTAGTGACTGAAATATGTTGCTGACCTGCAGAGACATCCTTCGAGTAATAGTCTGCACCCACTTCGTGTTTCACAAAGCAGGAAAGCTTCTGCTTGACAGAGATCACTGGAGATTTCTTCTTTGTTTTGCTTTTACCTGGTAAGGAGAATTCTGTGTCTTGAAGTTGCTAATAGAAAAAAGGAGAGGTTTCTACTGTTATTTCAGCTTAGTTTTTTTAAACTTGTCATGCCCCTAGTTAAAATTATCACCTGTGCTACCTCCAAAATGCTGTAAGTGCTGCCATGATAATAACATTATTTCCTGGTAATTGTTTCAGATTTGGTTTTGAGAAGTTATTTATGTATATGTGTATCTGGGATAAAGCCATGGTTCCCCTGTAGGTGAAAAGTTCATTACAGTTCTGGAATGTGGTGGTGGCAGTGGCTGGTGGCACTGTAGATGCCCACAGAAGAGCAGAAAGGATGTTTTTCCTGTATGTCTGATGATCTTTAGTTGGGGACCCGAGTCCTGATACTGTAATGTGTGTGCCTCTGAAGAGAGATCTGTCATGTATATGAGATTTTGAGATGGGAGCTTCATATATTCTCCTAAGGCTCTGGAATAGTGAAGGCTCTGCTGCAGCTGTTTTCTTGTGAGTAACTGTGTTGCTCTGAACTCTTGTGGCAAAGGCAGGAATTGTTTTGAATCAGGGCAGAGAAACAACTTGAGGTACCCTAAAATTGAAACAAGCAGGACACAGGATCTTAAGTCAGACTCAAGACTTTCCTGAGGGTTATTTTATCTGCTTGTGGAACTAGGGATAGTTTGAGTACTTGGAGCTTGCTTTCTTTCCCCTCAGCTTAGTGATCGTATTTTCAGTCTCATTGATGCCTCTGTGACTTCTTGAAAAGCGGGGTGTGTTTACCAATGTGTTTGACAGCTGGCCAAATTCAATCAACCCCGCACTCCTTTCATTTGGGGGCATTTCTTAATTGCTGTAACCCTTCCCTTAGATTCTCTCCCGATGGGCGATTGATAGTGTCATCCAGTGATGATAAAACTGTCAAGCTGTGGGACAAAGCCAGCAGAGAATGCATCCACTCCTTCTGTGAGCATGGGGGGTAAGTACCTGGTGGTGATGTCTGAAGTGGGGTTGTCTGGGGAATTTACACCTGGTTTGTGAGGTTCAGAGGTCCGTGTCCTGGCAATCCTAAAACTGCTTAAAAAGCCATTAGCACCTCGTACAAAAGCAGCCAGTGTGAGGACCCAATCCAGGATTGCCCTGGCCTTTTTTACTGCTCAAGGTTAGAACTATGAGGGTTATATTTCAGTACTGTTCAGCACATCAAGCCTCAGTTTCTTTGTGCTTATTTATTTTTGGAGATGCTTAAATTCGTTATTTATTCTCTTATTTTGCTCTGAGTTGACACAAATTAAAAGTGCAAAAGTCTACTGACAGAATGGCACTTTGGTGCTTTGATTCATCTTTGAATTTTTAAATAACAGGGTTATTCAAAAACCCCACTTGGCATTCAGAAAAACAGCTGTTAAATTTGGAATGTTGAGCCACAGCAAAAGATAATTTACCCAGAAACATAAAACAAGTCCTCAGAGAACTGAGACTGGAATCTCCTTAATTCCTTGCTGCACTGAATTTCTAGTGCAATGTTATGTTCTTTCTAGGTAATATACAATGATACTAAGATAAATTCAGACAACATTATTTTTAATGAGTGCCCTTAAGTAGGTGTCTTGTCCAAACAACCTAAGTATCTCAACTTTTTCAGTACTTGTTACAAGAATACTCAAAAGATAATTAATATTATCCAGTTTGAGTGAGGAGTTACAAGATATCTTTTCCTGAAGGTTCTGAAGCTTTTATTGTACTTATGTGTTCAAACTAAAGATTGTTTGGATTCAGGTCCAGAAAGAAGTTTGGCCTCAGCCTTGCTACTTTCCAAGTGACAACATATGATTTCAGGCCCAAATTCACTAAGATCATCTTAAAATTAGTTAACAGAAGAAAAATCTCTGTTCAGTCTTGTACACATCACTCTGGAAATAATGTTAATTTAATAGAAGACGTATATTATGCAAACATTAAATGAACACTTGGAGATGTTGTTGTGACAGTTGGATCCATCAGATTGCAGGAGGTTTGTGTCTACATCTCCTACACCTGCAATGTGAACTGCTGAAGATGGTGTGCTTAGGTAGGAGCCTGCAGTCTGCCTGGGGTTAGAAGCAAGGTCTTATGAGAAATTCAGCAAAATCAATTTTTTTTTTAGGTTATCTCCTCATTTCCTTAATGTTCAATGAGTCATGAAGTAGCTTGCCTTGTTGAAAAGGGTTTTTTGATCTTTAGCAAGAGTTGACTGTAAGCAGTTGCGTTTGGTTGCCCTCGGCAGGTTTGTGAACCACGTGGATTTCCATCCCAGCGGCACCTGCATTGCCGCGGGGGGCACGGACAGCACGGTGAAGCTGTGGGACGTCAGGATGAACAGACTGCTCCAGCATTACCAAGGCACGTTCAGTCTTAAAAAAGTTGAACCTTTCCTTGTATTGATGCGAATTGCTCTGAAGTCCAAGGATTGCTTCTCCATCAGCTGCTGCTTTTCCAAAAAGACACTGGGTTAGGCCTGCCAGCGGGAGCCTTTCTTCACCAGATGTCGTGGTTTCCTTTGTGTTAGCTCCAGAACTAATTTTGAAGCTGTCCCATGTTGCAGGTGGGCGTGGGTCTCACCTGTGATGCCATTTCTCAGTTTTTGAGAAGGTGGTGTGCAGTGAAAAGGATGCAGCCTTTGCTTCTGAATAAGCCTATAGGAGGAATCAGATGTATCCCAGCAAATCAAAATGTTAGGTGCTTTTATGTGAAAATTAAGAAAAGTTAATAATGAAGGAAAATCAAAATCAATCAAATTCTATACTATGATCCATGTTTATGGTTTGTTTTCCAGACTCTGTTTTTCAGCTTCCATAATTATCTTTGATGATGCCAAATGGCTTCTTCTCCCATCACCTGTTCCTGTCCCACTGATCAGTGCTGCTGTTTGGTAGTTGGATAGGAAAAGAGTGCTTTCCCATCCCTGCCATCTTATTTGAGATTGATTAACCTGTCCTGTGCATTATTTTCTCCAGCCTAAATGTGGCTTTCCTTTGCTGATAAGAGTTTTTAAGGCTGCTGTGGTATTTTACAATCTATACGTTCTCAAGCACTGTTTCTAGGGCTGATAGCTTATTAAACTTAATTTAGCTAACTTTCCCTGAGGAACTGCTTCTGGTGTGCTCATAAAACAGATCAGAGACGTAGGGCTGGAGCTTGGTGTGTTCTTTCTGCCCTCAACATCAGCTGTTGTGGGTTCCTACTGTGGCAGCCTCACAGCTTCAGTCATTCTTCTGGATCGCAGTCACTCCCAGTTCTCTGATAGTTAAATCTAATAGAAATCAAGCTTTTTGATGACTGTTGTTCCAATTTATCAATTTTGAGCGTGCCATTTGTGTAATAGGTATTGTTAACTTGTGGCCCATATCAAAACTTGGAAACGCCTTTCTGAAGTCCTGTTGCTAAAATCAGTAGTGTTTTTAAATACTTGGGCAGTGTCAGGTTGTCCTTTAACCTGCTTTATCAGCTTTTCAATGGTGGCAAGATCTGCAGTGCAAGTTTCCAGCCACAGTATAACTTGGCTCAAAAGTCGTCTCTTCCTGCTTTCCACTTGCTGCCGTTAAATTGTCCAAATCTAATGGGGTTCAGGCTTGGCTGCCAGGTTTATTTTTTGTCTTGGGATGACATATTTCCCATGTATCCCACCCTTACTGAATGGCATTTTAGCGTGACACCCTTGCTATTGATGTGATGATTTCCTGGGGTGAGTGTTATTTTTAACAGCTACTGTGTAACTCCTAACTGTGTGTTAAACTTTGAACTAAAAATAGTAATAATAGCTTAAGAGACAAAATTGCAGCGGTGGCTTTATGCAGTCACTTCATGCACCTGTGGCCACAAACGGATGTGTTTGTAACATGTTCTGGAGCTGTGTTTACAAGTCCTGCTCTCCTGAGGGTTTATACACACCTCCTTTTGGCTGAATCTGATTTAGTTTTGTGGCTCCCCTGTGAAACTGCCAGTCCTGTCCCACTAGATGGCATCTGTGCCTTCAGAACGTGCTGATGCTGCCTGATTTCCAGGGAATCCATTTTAAACATGGAGTTGCATGGAGGAGTTAATAGACGAGTAGCCCTGCCTCTGGCTCTTGTGTCTTGAAGTCGGGCTGGTGTCCAGCACCGATTAGTCTTTTAGCAGTGCTGCTCTTCTTGCCAGCGCTTGTTCCAACTGTGACATTTGTAAATGAAAGTTGGAAGTAGAGAGCAAGCTGCAGAACCTTTTGTATGGTGTGTTTTCCTTTGAGCCAAGCAGACCGTGCTCTGGTCACGTTTACTGTACGGGAGAACACACAGATGCTTTATTCGGTCCTCTGCTTGGCACGGACTCTCTTGTACAGCAGATTTTGTACAGCCCCTACAAAAACGGCCAGTGTTTATTGCCTGACATTTTTTCCCTGTCCAAAGCTGTGTGTGGGACACCTCTGTAGCAAGTCTATGGAAACAGCTCTAATCTGTTTTTTTAATTCCTGTTTAAAAAGAATAATTGGTACTTTTATCCAGTTTGGATGGGGCTGATGGTGGTTATCTGTTCAGTAGGGACTGTGGCTGTGTCAAGTCCATCCTAATTTTTCTTCTCACTGGTGGTTACTAAGGGTTGTATTACATAAAATAAGTGTTGTGAGGCTTGGGATGGTTTTGTGCAGGCTGGGAGGACTCAATTTTAGATGTTAACCCCCATTATAAGTCCCTTAACAGGCTCTTATTTTGCTAGGGCTTGGCTGGCAGAAGGGTGGGCTTGTAGCAACGAGGCACTGGCAGATGCCACCTTGTGGTGCACTGGATTTATTGTTTACAACAAGGATTCAAGTGGGGTGGCAGGATGTGTTGGCACGTTTTTTGGAGAGGTGTTATGAATGGTCTGTGGGAGCTGCTTTGGCAGCAGAGATGAACTTTTCACTGAGTTTACAAGAGCCAAGAAGTCCTTGGTCACAGAAGCTGTGGCTGCTTATCCAGCCACAGTCTGTGTGACTTTTTTCCTTTATGGAAAGGTTATTTAGTGAAGCTGGAAATACTTAATTTACTGTCTGGAACTTGGAAGATGTGGTATTTCACTAACCTTATCTGTTTCCCATGTGAGTCCTTTCAGGACTTTCCTTGGTTGACAAGATACATTTACGTTTATCTGAATATAGACACTAAGGGGGTGAGGAATATTACAAATCACTCAGAGTAAGATTTTCAACGGAGAAAGATATTTATTGCTCTTTCATAAGAAAAAACTCCACACAGACTTTTTTCTCCTTTAATACGTAGCATAATACAGGGCTGGGGGTAGAGGAAGATCTAGCTGTGTAATAGAGGCAGTATTCACCAACAGGAATAATTGTTTAAAAGTCACCTGTGTTAAGGTTTTCTTCTGTGTTTTTTAATAGTATGGGTCAAGAGGAGTTGTTTTCAGAACTTAGCTGAGGTATTTAGTGTTCCTGAGAGTTTCAAAAGTAGAGGCTTCCTGTCTTACAACTAAGCAAGGTTATTTCAGCTATCTGCTTCAAATGCACATATGCAAAAAATAATATTTGGTTCTATTATATTTAAAATGGTATTTTAAGGATTTTTTTAACATTCAGTATGGATTTAAAATACGCAGTATTCTCTCAACGGAACAGAAATTTAGTTGGGTGCGATGTATCAGAAGTAGTTGCTTTGAGATACCAGAACATTTGGAGGGCATATAGTATAATTAAGAATAATTGGATGGTTCAATCCCTCCTCAGGCATAGTATTAATATTCTGTAATGTCACATACGCTCACAAGGCTGGGCATATGTGAAGTACTGCGTGTTCTCATAAATAAATATGTTCAATAGCCTGTTCTGTAAAAGTTCGGGGAGGGAAAAAAGTCATCTATTAAATGTTTAATGTGACAGTGAACTTCAGTGAAGTTCGACTTTTTTCCTGGAACATTTTCTCTAGCTTTTTCCAAAATAAATCTTGGGCTTCATCTTCATGCAGGCAAAATGGCTTTCTTGCAAGTTCACACTCTTGATAGTTTGTCTATTTATGTTTGTATTAAATTTTTGCTGAGACAAATAGGATGTCTGAGGAAATAATGCTTATACTGGACCATTTTCAAGTTTCTCTTATTTCCTAGTTTCTCTTAAGCCCAGTCTTGGCTAAAGTCAGATAGTAAACCAAAAGAAGCTGTGCAATGTCAGCTCTGAGTGTCTTCCATTGTAATTTCAGTCTTCTCAGTGTTCTTACTTACAGATTTTAATTTAGAATGACTTGGGAGTGAGACCAGCAGCTCCATGGTAGTAAAGTACATCAATGTCCAGTACTCTCACAGAATCCTGTAATTCACTTGCATATACAGTATATTTTGGGGCTATACTGGAAGCTTTTGTAGCATTAAATCTCCCAGAATAATTGGCAAAGCTTCCTGTTTCCTTCCAGTAAAGTAGTGCCTATTTTTACAAGAATTGAGTTACTGTTACTGTTCTCCAGTGCTTTGAAGAGCTTTTGTGGAATGTTTCCCCCATGATAATTTTCCTGTTAAATTTTATAACAGAAAATTGGAATGTGCTTGTGCTTTTATTTTATTATTTTGCCTTGGGCTTATGTAAACTGGCCTTGGTAACTATTATACATTATTTTTCCATCCTTAGTGCACAGCTCTGTGGTCAACAGTCTTTCCTTTCACCCCTCTGGAAACTATCTGGTTACTGCTTCCAATGATTCAACTCTTAAAATTCTGGACTTGCTAGAAGGAAGACTTCTCTATACTCTGCATGGTCACCAGGTGAGGCAAAGCCCTTTTTTACAATAATGCACAAACTCATAATAAACTGAGCAAATCCATGTTTGAGGCTTTCATTCTTCATGGCCAAAAATCGTTTGAAAACTTCCTTGTGTAAAATCATGATTATAATTTTGTATTAATTATATTATAATGCTAATAATCTTTGAGATCATCACTGTTTTGAAGGGAAGGAGGTAAGGCAGGAATGGAGAGAATGAGAAAGCAAGACTAAAAGTGAGCTGCAATATTGAGGATTCAATTCTAAGACAGAAGGACGTCAGAGCAGCAGCCTAGACTCTGACTGACCCTGTCAGCCGCTCTCTAGTGCAGCTTTGTCTCCCTCCTTCTCTAAAGAGCTGCAAATAACTCTTGGCCCCCTGACACAGGTGTTTTGAAGATAAATGCTCTTCACCTGGCAGGAGACTCAGGAACAGTAGCAGTAAAATAGAGGAAATCTATTTTGGGATTTGATTTGGGAACATCTTGTTAATGGACTGAATCATACAATTGAAGGTGATAAATGGTGCTGGTTGCTTAAGTTTAACTGATTGGCCTATTAGCATTATGCTGTAGGATGTGTTGCTTGTAAGGTTAATTTTATGAATGCTTGGAGCTTTCTTTCTAAATCTTAAATGAAAATAAAGAGACTAATTTCATTGTCCATGCAGAGTGGGGTGTGAAAAAGCAGGCCTGCCTTCAGGGCTCCCTTTCCGAAGGGACAAAGAGAACAGAAATTCTTAACCCACTTGTGTCTTTTTTAAAGTGGGGGCTGAGTTTCAAAGTATAGAAATTGTCAGGGGAAAACCACAGCCTGAAGCTTTTGGAGGTGATGGGGGTGGTTGTGGGCAATAATGGTATCTGTGTGAGCTGTAAAACTGATAATTCTGGCTTCTTGTGGCTTTGTTTGGTGACTGCCTTGTTTGATGTCTAAAAAGGTCAAGTTTCTTCTGTAATTTCTCTTTTGCTATATATTAATAAAATTTTCTTTTTTTGTAATATTAATGGAAAAAATAGGAAAACCTTATGCTTAAATCTTTCATGAAATAGAGCTTTGATTAAAACTGACCAAAGGGTTCAACTGCTAAAAGCATGCGGAGGAGATAACAAATGCTGGTTATCCTAACAGGTCAGCCTTAGCTGTATAAAACTTCCCTTACTTGGAAAACTGGACTAAGTGGATACTCCGATCAGATAGGGGCTGCAAAGCTTCTGTTGCCTTAATCTTGTTTTCATATTTGTCTATTGTGTTAATCTGCCAAGTGAGTTCTTGGGAAGCAGCTTCCTGGAAAAGGGTAAGTGTTGAAAGAATGGGAAATCTTTACACTTTTCCCCTTCCCTCAGGAAGGGATGTGCCTGGTTATGGTTCAGCAGGAGGCTGAACCTGCTTTCCATTTTTTTCCCATCTGAGCTGCTAGCTGTGCCTCACTGACTGCAGTACCAAAACAAAATGAGTTTAGCATTGAATGAGAGTCCGAAACTGAATATGGTGATGGAGATTAGCAACAGAAAGTCCCTTTAGGCTAATGCTGTACTTAACTCAAGGCTTTTACAGAACAGTTTGTGGATCATCTATTCAATAGCGGAGTTAAAGCTCCCCATTTTTCCTCCCTGCTGCTTCAGATCAGTGAAACAGTGTCTGCCACTTTCTCCTGGGCATCTAACTGGCCTTGGAAAAGCTCTGCCACTGGCACAGCTGAAGAGTAGCTGCTGTTGTGGCATTTACAGCTCCTTCAGTTTGGAAACAAGTGCAAGTATTGAAGTGGCTGGTAGAGCTTTCTGCTTGTCTCTAAGGGTATTGCACTGAGATAGCTGTGGACCCAGTCCTGGCACAGCCCTGCCTGGCATTCCCTGTCTGGGATATGCTGTGTTGTTGTGGGCTGGTTCTTTCACTGCCTGATGGAACAGATACCTTCCTTTTCCACTAAAGCATATAACAACCTGTGCTTCGTTCACAGTAAGCAACTGGCAGTGGCTCCAGGCTCTTTCACCCAGCGTGGATCCACTGGGGTGGATTCCTGCACTGGCTGCTTCTCCAGCTTGTTCTGCTCATAAATAAATCCGGGCTACTTAATAACAAGGGACTTTTTTGTCCCCTCTGTTATCACTGATTTGTGCCAGTATCCCCAAGTGGCTAAAAACAAAGTGGTGTGGACTTCTTTGGTCATTAAGTAGATTTGCCTTTTTAAGTGAGTGGTACAGGTTAGTCACCACATGGACAGCCTGTTCTGAAGATGTTCTTGAGTTGTGACTTGGTGTGGTTGAACTTTCTGGTCAACACTTTGTTCCTGCTTTGACAGCTGGCTGCTGTTACATTGTTCTGGGAAGGCTGCATGCGAGTGGACACTTGAAGGAAAAAAACCCTAAGGTCCTTTAGACATACTTTGACGCAACTGCTGGAGTGCCAGGAATTTGTTAGCAGCTGATTAGCTGTAGTTTACATGGGGAGGTTGGCCAAGTTTACATTGCTGTCTTTAATTGAAATGTGGCTGGCCCCTTGTAGCAGGAGGATCATTAGAGACAGAAGTTTGCAGCTTGGAGCTGACATCTTGCAGCTGCAAAGTATCATTCTGTATTGTGCTGCATATTTTGGTTCTGGAGTGCTTCAAGCTGTGAAGTGATCTTATCTAATTCCATACAGATGAGACACTGGCTTGGTATGTAAATCCACCTCTAGTACTGAATCACTGGTGAAGAACAGAATGTTTTGGAGCCCCTAAGCCACCCCCAGAGAGTTGCTAGAGGAGAGCAGGTATGTACACGGTGCTTGTCTGCCCTTTGGAGTGGTTTAATTAGAGCATTTCCAGACTGACTTCCTCAGTGGGAATGGAAGTTCTCAGTAAATATTTAGAAAAGGTCTCATGGTTATGTTCTTAAATAGGGAGACAGAAAGTGCAAAGTTACAATTCTTCAAGTAACCTTGACTTGAACTATGAAGTAGCTACATTCTACCTGCCTGGGCAACATAAATGCTCCCCGCTCTGCTCACTGACTAACGAGCGAGGTCTCCTGAGCAGGTGCACAGGAAACAAATGTGCTCCTCTACTGTCAGCTGCCTGCTCTGCCTAGGTGGCATTAAACATCTGTGCAGGCCTGGTCCTCTTTGAAGAGTGTGAGGACATCTCAGCCCTACGCAGAAGTCAAACAAGAAAGAAATGTGTGTTGCAAACAACAAGCATTTGACTTTAGGCTAGCATTCCTGAGTCTTGAAAGGAAATGTGAGTTCTCTCTCCTTGCCTTGTGTTTTTATAGACTGAAGCTTTCAGGAGTTAAAGCTGCTGAAGGTTCAGCTATAAGATGCCAGTATAAATTTTTCCTGTGTTAGTTGTAGCCCTTACTCCTTGGTGAAGGAGGGTGCAAGCATGATAGTCTTGCTCATGAATTTTTCAAAGCCCAGTGGACTGAGAATCCTTGTGCCTTCTTGTCAGAGGTATTCCACATGAAAACATCCTTGTTGTCCTTGCCACCTCTGCTCCCTGTGCTTTTCTCCGTGGTTCCCTTCCCTTCTCCCTTTCCTATGTGACTTGCCCTCTTCTCCCATGCATGAAGCAGCTGAAAGCACCGTCAGCAGTGGCAGTGACTGCTCTGTTTGTTATTAATTGTTTTATGCCTAGAACTGATGGTGCCAGGGCTGGGATCCCAGTGTGCTGGTGGCTGCTGGATTTGCTTCCCAGGTCTTGTCTCCGCTCTTGTCTCCTGATTCTCTTTGCACTAGTCAGTCTGTTCCTGGAGAGCTTGACTGAGTGTGCTGGCTCCCACTTCTGCATCTCCTTTTGTGGCAGTGGAAGAGGAAGCTCTCCTTTAATTCAACTATTTGCATCCTCTAGATAGGCCTTATTCCAGCTCTTAGCACTTCCCTTGTTCTCTTACCTGGCTTTTCTCTACTGTGCATTAGTTTCTCTCAGGACTGAAACAAAAACAAAATAAAAATCTGCTGGCATCCTTGACCCCACTTGTCTCTCCAGCTTCCTTCCACGCTGCCTCTTCTTTCGTAGTGCAGACAGTGCATCATTAAACTACTCTTCTCTGGTTTATTCCTGGACCCTCTCCAACCTGGCTCTTGTTTCTTCTGTTATGCTGAAGCCAAAATGTTTTAGCTCTGTTCCTAGCTGAAGCCTGAAAGTCTGGCCTCTCTTGACTCGCCTGTTGGTGTTGGCCCTGTTGTTGCTGAAGTGACGTGCCTTCTGTCCCCAGCAGTGCTGGGAGAAGGAAAGGGTGTTCAAGAGGGATTTCTCTGTGGTTCTCCACTCATTATTTATGGATGGTACGCATTCATCTGCTGCCTGTGTGCAGGTGTGACTCTGGGCTCCAGTTGTATTTCTCCAGACTAAACTCTTGGCCCTTCTCTTAAGTATTTCTTTCAGAGACAACTATTTTTAGCTCTACCCTTGAAAGCTTTGTGTTCAGGGATGCTAAACCTGTTGTCTTATGTCACCCCTGTGTCAGTTGTTACTGATGCTATTAGCATCCTGACAGTCACTTGGTGGTGTAATCTGTGTCCTGGCTTCAGATCCCGTCTCTCTTAGTGAATAATGCATTCAAGGCATTCAGAATAGTTCTGAACATCTATTTTGAAGGCCAAACGTAATGTTTTATGTAAGCTGATCAACCTGTGAAATGCTAGGGCAATAAAGGCCTCGCGGTCACTTAACCTCCTTTGTAGGAAGTGGGAAAATAGGGAGAAGGTGTAATCTCTGTCTCTGCACATAAATTATGTAACATTCTGGGCCTCACCTTTCTCACCTGCTTGTGCAGCTAGAAATGGGCGGTCACCTGGTGTTTCAGCTGCCATGCCATGCATATCTGACCTTGCCTGAATCTCGTTCACTGGGAGTGCTCCTGCAAGCAATGAGGTTTGGTGCTGTTATCATTCCTTCTGTTTGGCTTCCTTTTTTTTTATGGTTGCTTTGCTCCATCCAGTGTTGGAGCTTTTTGTCCTTTTCAAGGCTCTCTGGGACTTGCCTCTACCTTGCCTGGTACTCTTTCACTAGGGGAGATGAGTTGAATATTGATTAGTGGCCATGTTCTTCTCACTCAGCAATTTCAGTGGATGACTTGTTGCTTTCTTTTGTACTTTTCATCAAAATTTCTGCAGCTCTCCCAGTATCATCTGTGAAAAAGCTACTGTTGTAATTTCAAGCTCCACTGGACATGCACAAAAGCTTGACAGTGTTCATGTTGACCTGCTGAGGATTAAATAGAAATGTTCCTTAGCAGTGACTTGGTGTGTGTCATTGCCCAATCCCTCCTTGCTGCAGCTTCATGTCTACTCTAAGGCAAGAGGCTGCAGGAGTTTGGGGATTGGTGCTGGCAGCTTGTGTGGAGCCCCTTGGACAGTGGGGATGCAGACTGGGAATTCTGAACCTCCAGGAAATACTAATAGAGGGCCATTTGATCCTGCTACAGAAAGAGGAGCTGAGTGATCCTGTAGAAGGTTGCTGCATCCCACAAGTTCTAGTTATGTGGGAAATAAGCTTTAAAGTCTCTCTGCAACTTCTATAGAATATGAAACTGCTACTTTTTGATACTTTTAATGCAAGCAGTAAGTTAAAAGAGGGGAAAAAGTATTTGAATTATTCAGTCTCCAACCTCATGCCTGTTATCCAGGACTTCATCAGAAATCTGTTGGATTTCTGCTGTACTTACCTGGGACAAATGGAAGTTAGGCAGTGTCTAATAATTGGCAAGTGTAGCTTTTTGTTTTTGTTTGGTGTTTTAATATTAAATTGCAAGGGTATTTGGCAAACTCTTACTTGTATGTTGCTATAGCAAACCTGTTGTATCTTGGAAGAGTTCTGCAAGTGTATGTAGCAAGAATGCTTTTCACTTAATTTATGTCAACAAATCTGTAGAGGATGTTGCGTCTATAGACTTGTTTGTTCCCTTTCTTTCAATTTATAAAGGCACATTCAGTCTTTGATATAATTTTCTATTTTGGGAAGAATATGTTCTGTTGAACTTTTTTTCCCCTCAGAATGCCATGACTTTGGAGTCAGTTCATTGCTTGTTTTGATGTGATTTGTGTTGTACTAAATTTTGTCTAAATACACTGAAATATTTAGACTGACAAAAATATTTTTAGGAAACACTGCTCCTTTTCAGTGTTCCTCGCTTGTGTTTGTTCCTGAACACTTTGTCTTAAATTTTTTTCTGCCCTCCTAACTCTGACTGGTTTATTACACTCCAAGAGCAGCTTCTGTGTGCTCACCTCTGTTATCTTGGAGCAATATTCACCGCTGCAATTTCCTGGCTGTGGAGTTATTCCTGCCATTTCTTACTGCTTATTTGTCTTTTGCTTTTGCATTTTTTTTAGAGCCTCCATTCCTGACATGTGATTAGAGAGCTGAACACTGGTGTATGTGGGTGGGAATAAAGGCAGAGGCACACTTTGTCTCAGCTGATTGACGGCAGTGTCTTTGGTCTGAAATATCTACCCCAGTTACTGCTGTGTCAGGTGAACGAGCTTAGTCACACCAGCGGCTGCGTGTGCGCTTTGGAATTGCTGCTACTGGAGCATTCCTGGCAAGCTCTCTCTAGTGAGGTGTTGCTATGAGAAGGCCTCAAAACATTTTGAAATCGCTGCACGTGAAATGATAATATGGAAATACCTTAATGTGTTTTAAGGAAGCTAAAACTCTTCGCACTGGTGGTGACCACAGCAGGGCTCTGGTTTTCCTGGCATGACCTTGTGCCAGCGTGTTTGGAAGGCCACAGGACTGTGGGGCACAGGTTGCAGTGAGAGCTGGGTGCTTATCCCAGATGAAGTCTTTGGGTATTTGTCTACCTTCAGGATTTGTTGTGATGAGTTCACTTTTACGAAGGAGGCAAAGAAAGGATGTGAGGTTTCTATGTGATGTCCATTGGGAAGATGTGGACTCAGAATTGTCTCTCCTTCCAGCTTGATACAGGGTGAGGAGAAGCTTCTTAATTGCCTTCTGAGATATGTGATCTTACTTGGAAGAGGGTAACTGCTTCTGTCAGGAGGTGAATGATCATGTGGTGGAGTTTTCTGGTGGTTGCTGTGGCTTTTCTGGTTGCATTTTTGGTGTTTGTTTCTGGTGTTTCCTCCCAGCCCTCCCCAGCCCGTCAGCTCCATAGGCAGCCTCTGGAAGTTCTCATTCTGACCTCTGCCCATGCTGGTGAACAGTCTGCAGAGGAATGTGTTCAGCAGCTGACATAAACCTCCACGCTCCGGGTTCTCAGCTGTTTACTCTGAGCAGAACAGTTTGTGTGTTGTGCCTCAAACACGCATAACAACTCCTCAGCTCTGTTGAACTGCAGCTCAGAGCCCCTGCCTCAGCCTTCCCATGTGCTTGCTGGAAGGTGGAAAACACCTTGAAATGGATAGGTGGTGTGAAAGGTGTGCTGTAGCCCTCAGAAGCATTTAAAGTCTTGCAGAACTGACTGTTTTAAGCCTGAGGCTTCTTCAAAATGCAAGTTCTGTGCAGAGGTGATCCTGGATGCATTAACTCTGGCATCTCTCCTACCAAACTACTGAGAGAAAAGCAGTTTAAGCCAACCTACCATTCTTCAGTAAAAAACCTCATAGTTTCAACACTTTAAATAAGTGAACAGGAGCTTTATAAATTTTGAATTCTAAAGTGAAGAGGGAGTGTTTGAAGGGAACAAGAAAAAGCCTGGCACATTAAAAATTTTTTTGTTCCTATCTCTGCCATAGAGATTGAAAAGTGGGGGTCAAAAGTATGGGAAATGGTAAGTGCCAGCAAGCTTAGCATCTTAATTGTGACCCATTTACCTGACAGGCAGTAACTTCTCAAATTTTGCCTTTAGACTGCTGATGTCAAATGATAAATACCTTGTAAAGCTTTAATGAATGGAACTTTGTAACATTTCGTTTTCTTTTATCTTTTTTTAAACCTATCTCTTAAATGTGCTTGCAGGGACCAGCTACCTGTGTGACGTTTTCAAAAGATGGAGACTTATTTGCTTCTGGAGGTTGTGATGAACAGGTACCTGATTCATTTCTGAGTTATAATCCAGATTCAAATTTTTTAAAAGCTTCTGTTTTTTGTTCTCCTGTGTCAATGGGGAAAGCAAAAGTGTACCCGGTATGTCTGGACCATGCTGAAGTGACTTGCTGTTCTATCAACAACATCTCTGGAGGTCAAACTCAGGGTTTTTTGTAGTAATTTAAGACATGCAGCCTTCCAAGAAACCCGTAATGAGTTACCAAACTACAAACAGACTTGTTGCATAAGCCTGTGCTGCAGATATGTCCTGGTTTTAGCACAGTGTGAGTTGCCCTGCTGAAGACACAGACAGACTTCAACCCGAGGCAGTGTTCTGAGTAAGGATCCACTTTTCTGTCACCAGCCTTCAATGAGCTGTGTTGCATTGCTCTTAATCCCCAGGTTAGACCAGGTGGCAATGCCCATCTTTAACAGCACCTTTGCTAGCTGTGGAGAGTCAGTTTATTCACTAAGAACATCACTTCTCTTTCCCTGTTGCACAATGGAATGGCCTTGTTGGTTAACCGTGCAACTATGAAAGAAAACTGCTTTTATTTCATGCAAAGCAGTGATGAAAATTTGTAAATGAAGAATAAATGCTCTCTCTCGTAACCAAATGAGCTGTCTGGATTCTTGGGTGTCTTTCAGACCTCTGAAATCGTTCATTGATTACTCCTTAATTTTTTTAGAGTTGTAGAGTCACTGCTGAGGGGTTTAATTCATAGATTTTCTCTTGATATGTTGAAGTGATTTATGTGTTGGAGGCCTCTTTTCTGAAATCGGTACTGTGTTATGGAGAGCAGAGGCCTGTAAGTCGGATTTAAGTTTGGGGTCCAGCTGACAAACTAGCTTAAGATCTCTAATACTGGTCTTAGTACTAACTGTCCTTTTCCTCTGAATGAGTCTCATAAATGAGTGACTGGTTGGTTGGAGTGTGACTGATAAATGTCATAATGCTGAGCATGGTATATTAGAGTGTTTTTTGTTTTAATGGTGTGTTCTTCATGTTGCTTTGAAGTTCTCTTGGTCATTCTAGTTCAGTGATGTTCTTGACCCAAAGAATGTTGAAAGGGGTCACTTATCCATTGAGAACTCATTTGAGCTGTGTGTGTATTCGGTAGCATATTTACAAACAACATCCTTAATTCAATCAATGACAAAGCTCTTCCAGGGAAACTTTGTGTGGATTTGCTGATTTTTCTCTGAAAGGTTGAAAAAACTGACCTTTGAGCAAACTTAGATGGAAAATTTTAATGGAATTAACTTTCTTCTGCAGGTGATGGTGTGGAAGACTAACTTTGATGCAGCTGATTACGGTGATGTACTGAAACCCCAGAAATGTGGCAGCGGTGTGGATGGGACCCATGGCACTGGGGTAGGTCAGCAACCAGTAATCGTGGAGAGCTCCTTTTCAGTACACTTTGTGCAGCTTGGGACCGTGTGACTCAGGTAGCGGAACTGTAGAATCATCTTTCCCTGCTATTTATTTGAGCTGCAAGATACCTGTTTTTTAACTAACCCTGTATTGTTTGTTGTTGTTTAACTGTACTTACTTCATAAGGCAATTACATATAATGATAAAGATCATTAGGAAGATAAACTGAGTGCATGTACAGATGTGTTTTTTTAGTAACAGCCCCTGTTTAAGAATGTGTGGTTCATAATGACATGAATGATAGTTCACCAAAAAAAAGCAGATGTGAGCAACAGTTGAAGTTGGCTTTTCTAGCTGATATGGATCCTTCAGGCTGGTGTCAGTCCCGAAAATAGAAAATGTTCACAGTATCTTTTCAGTGACAGTCAGCAAAGACAAAAAGAATTGCTGTGCGTAGGTGTCACACATGACAAATAGGTGACATATTGTACTGGAGCTTCTTTCCTAAATACCTGGAGACATTAGTTCATATCTGTTCCCTGAATCATGTGTTGAGACCTCTGAGTTCTGACTGTACCTGGGGATAAATCCAGCAACTGAGTAATTCAGTGATGCACTGATCTAACTGGAACTGATGCTGGCTGTTACAAAAGTGACCCTTTAAAGCTACTGCCCGTACAAGCTGTAAATTTTGCAAATGGTGATGATTCATTTAAACGTCTTTATTTTGTCTTGTCAGTCTTTGGATATTTTTGATATATTTGGGTATACTTATAGGATTGGTGTTTTTATTTAATATGACTTCAATCTGTTGCTGGAGATACTGGCATAGCTGTAGTATTTTGGGATGGACAAGATTTGAGACTGCAGCTCTAAGCGTGATGCCCTCCTATGTGGAGCGCTGTGTAAAGAAAACAAACAGAACCAGAGGTTGGTTAGTGTTGGGTTACTGGGAGAGCATGGGAGGAAGCAGTCACAGAAGGAAGGAGGTGAAAGTGTTTATTGAGCCTTGGCTGGTTTTGGCTAAATTTGACTTCTTCCTTTTCCTCCTGTGTTCTAACTCCAAAGTTATGCAGGCTATGAAACTATCAGTCCAATGACCTCTTTGTTTATTAGCCTGTTGAACTGGTGTAGCTTTGAACTCTATCTGCTTTAATTTGAAATATGGCATAGTGTAATACTGGGCTGAAATACAGCAGAGACAAAGAAATCCTTTCGGGGAGGAAAATACCACTTTTGGTTTGTAACATGCCAATGAATGGCTTAAATAACGTAGATAAGGTGTCAGCTAATGGGAGATGATGGTAAATGTACCCTCCCCTGTGCTGCTGTTATTGCCGGAGCATATTATCCAGTAGCAATTTAAAGAAAGGAAGAAAATGCCTGAGCTCTAATAAAACTTAGTTCTTCATTATAAAACCTCTTAATATGTCCACTGAAGGGACCTGCTGAACAAATCCCTTGAACAATGACTGACCACCCTGAGCATCTGTCCCTCCAACAAAACTTTTCCCCTGTGGAGGAGGGTTTACCTGGCCAAACATCCAATAGATGCTGGTGGGATCAGCTGTTCGTGTGCTACTGACAGGCAAATCCGTGTCACGTGCTGGTGGCTGGCAAGGATTTGCTCTACCGATGCTCTGAGCCTGTAGGAAACAGAGCACTTGGTGTTCTGAGGTGTAATGTGTTGGTTTGGACCAGGTGCTGTTTATTTGCAGAGGGAGAAGTGAATCCATGCACAATCACCAGCAGAAACATAATTTGGTTTGGAGTCCTAAATTACTTCAAAGGAGTTTTTTGAACTGCTACCCAAATGCAAGCTTTGGCTCGGGCATGCAGCATGGGAGCTGCAAAATATAGCTAGGGCTTGATATCCTTGGATTAAGGCAGTTAAAATTGCTGAAGTTAGGAGGAGAAGAATAAATAATGTCCTCTGAGAGCTTGTTTTGAATACCCTAGGTTAAGATTAAATTTAGAATTGATCTGAAATGTTCTTTGCTGTTAAAAAGAAACTGATATCTCTGAAAATGGCTTCATTTGCTATTTTAAGTATAACCTGAGCATGAAAATCTAGGCTCCATAGTAACTTGTACACTCATGTCAGTCTCCTCTTTTCTTTCAAGTGAATGTCATGTCTTGTATCTTTTAGAAACACATCATGCTGGGCTCTTTAAGAGTACCATCACTCCTACAACTCACTGCAAGACTTAAATTTCACCGTATTTTAGTTTCTTTCTTGTTTTGAGCCAAATGCTTGCTTTTTTTAATAGTGAATTGGTTATTTTGGTGGTTTTTGGGTAGTTGAGATAGTTGCTTTTTCTGTCAAATTCAGACTTGAAGCTGCCACCTGCAGATCTTGATTTCATGCCAAGGTCACCTTTTCCTTCAGTGAAAAGTGAACCCACTCCTTCTTTCTCTACTGCTGTGTTGGTGTGCCAGGATTCTGCCTGTTGAATAATCTTGAGATTTTGCAGACATTTCAAGATGTATTTACATTTAAAATAGACATACAGGTTCTTATTTGGTTTTGGTACCCCTAAAGTACATGAACACTGTTCTTGACACATCTTGAATCTCTTTTCAGCCTGAAGTCCATGAGAATATTTTTTCCAAGGAGAGCTTATACTGTTGTGTAGCTGCACAGATATTAATGAAAGCAGTGGCTGTGTAAAACCACTCAGTGCGGTATCTGGTTTCTCATGGGGAGAGGCTGACTAACACGCAAGAAAGAATAACTGAACACAGACATCAAAACTAGTTTGTCATCAAGATGAATAGGAAGAAAACACAATCCTAAATAAACTGTGGCATAAGAGTCATGAAATGTTGTCAGGGTTGGTGAGCTTGAAAACAAACTTGCTCAAAACCAATTTTCACTTCTATAGGCAGAGGGAGACTGGAGCCTTTAGAAGATGCTGGTTTCTCAGGCAGTTGGTTCAGGTTCAGTATGAATCAGGGTATTGGACGTGTTTGTAACAATAGACATAAACTTCAAAGCTGCTCTGCCCACCTACTTGTGTTTTCTGCAAACATAGGAGGCCTGGGAGATGCAGCTTGCTTTGAAAATAGAACTGATCTGTGCGAGGACTAATGCAAATGCAAGAGAAGGACACCAGGAACTGCAGTCATGACTGTGGTGTAAAAGCATAGATGTGAAAGCGTGACAAACCACTAAAGCTGTCAGAAGTGAATTCTGAGTATGTTAGCGTGGATGTGAGACTGTAAATGTTAGATCAGAACCTCTGCAATAAATGCTTGCTCTTAAATTATAGGCTAACAATTGTTGCTTTAAAGTGTTGCATAATCACCTTGAAACCCAAAGTTCAGGGCAAGCACTCCTGGTGTGTGCAGTGGGAAGCTGATGGGAAGAAAGGAAGTCTTGCAGTCCTGTGCCTTGATCCTGTGAGTGTGCTTGCTTTGATCTAGAAGCTAAAGGGTAAATTCATGCTTCATGCTGGAATACCGAGTGGTGAGGACCTAAAGGAAAGTCAGAATGAGAGGTACGGATTTTGCATGTGATTTCAAAAATACAGGCTCTTATGCTTGTCTGGGGTCAGTAACTGTAAACATTCGTGTCTGTCTGGGTGAAGAGTTGTGTAGGATCAGATCAGAGGACATGTTCACTCTTCTGAAAAGTTGTTAAAACATTCATCGTATGATTTATTTTTTCCAGAGAGGGCAGATAATGTGTTTTATTTTGGGGGTTTGGTGGTGGATTTTTTTTTTTTTAAATACAAGGAAAGCTTTGCATGGGTGGTTACAGCTGACATGAGGGTGCAAGAACACTTGTTTCATTATAGGACAGATTTGCTGCTATTGTTGACTAATTCCAGGAAGGCTGTGTATGGTCAAGTGTCACAGCAAATGCTGAATGGTTGATGTCACATGGACAGTTAGAAAGTGCTTGGGTGTTTATCTAAACTTGTTTATCTAAACACTGAAAATTGTGAATAAAAGCATTGTAGTATAAGCTAAATGGGTAAACACGTTTTCTATGAAATATTGTGGAAAATAGGAAATACGCATTGATATAGAGAATTTTTGCTCAGGTTTAAACATAAACCTTCTGGACGCATGTTGTAACTGCAAAATATTACTTTGAAGAGGAGGAGGCTGATGAGGAGACTTTAGCCTCAGCCTCTGCATATAACTTTCTAATGAAAAATACCTTAAAGGTTGCTTGTGCTGAGGTACCTCAGAAGCAAAGCTGTCTTCAGCAGGAGGTGTAGGGGCTTCAGTCCGAAAGGCAGTGAAATGCACAGGCTCTGAGGATTGTGTGTGTGGTCTGCTTCTCTCAAACTAGGGGGTGTCCTGGCGAGAGGTACAGCAGAACAGGAGCTTACAGGTGGTGGGGAAATGTTTCTCCTGTCACTGCAGCTGTAAATTCTGCAACCATAGAACTTAAATACATGCAGTTTAGTTTTCAGCTCCTGGTAGGACTCTGAGACCTGCTCACAGGAGTGGATGTGCAGACAGACTCAAAAAGAGGCAATCCCTTGGTAGGGCAGTTTGGGACACTTGGGCAGGAGTGAGAACTGTCCTCTGACATTTCTGTTGCCAAGAAGTCTTTCTGCTCTTGTGAAATTCAGGAACGCAAATGTCTTAAATATCCTTAGCTCCTGTGAAGTTAAATGGCACTCAGTTGTGGAGATACCAAATTTGTAGGCATAGCTGACCTTCACAAAGGAAAGCTTGGTAAGAGCAGCACTTCACCAGAAAGGACTTGGAAACAAGTGGCCCGTGACTCTTCAAATGTGTCTTTTGGCTAAGACAGACATTTAAGCTCTTTTGACACTGCTGGGTTTAGAGCTTTCTCCAGGCCTTGGACTGTGCTGATTTCTTCAATGGTAAATTTTCCAAAATATTCCGGTGGGATACGATTGGAGGCAAATTCCAGAAAACGTGATCTGATCATGAAGTTGTCTGAGGCCCATAACTGAATGTCCAGGGCTGACTCCACCTCTGTCCTCTGCTGGTTGGGTTTGTTTGGTGACCTCGGGTGCCTCCAGTGCTCAGCCCATGGTCTCGTGCTGACTGCAGCAGTTCATCCTGTCAGCCTGTCCTTGTGTAAACAGATTCCTTCGGAATTACTCATAGGCCAGATGTGCCTCTTTTTTTGACCTTTTGGCTTCCAACTTGGTAACTGTATCTAATTTTGGCATTTGTTAATACTTATGAATCCTGTTGTACCTTTTTTTTTTTTTTTAACTTGCTGTGAAATTCCCTCCTGGGAATCAGTCTCACTGCATAGAGCCACAGCTCTTTGCGATGGGATGGGAATGTAGGTTTTTGTTTGCACCTTCTCCACCCCCTTCTATTTATTTAATTTTAAGTATTGTAAGGGAGGGATCCTGTATTTAAGAGCAGGGATCCAACCTTCAGCCTACAGCGAAGATGGGGTCTGCAAAATGATTATTTTCCCTGATCTGCTGTCACTTTACTTTTCTGAGGATTCCCAGTCCAGGAAGCTTTAGTCTGGTGCACAGTTGCCTTTCTCCTGGAATAGGTAGGTAGATTATTTACTTAAAAGAACAACAATGTGATGAGTATTCAAGATGTTTCCACTGTTCACTATCCTACTTGGCTGTCCGAGCAGCAACTTTGTGGGGATGAGCAGGAGTCTTGCTGTGATTGATCACAGGAGCTCTTCCCTTCATCCTTCCCAAGCAGTGTGGTTGCAGATGGTTACCCACAGCTGCCTCTCCTTTTATTAAAGGAAGCCCACTAATCTAAACCTGTTTTGAGATGTGACCTTGTAATTGTTTTGTGAGGGGACAGATGTTCAACAGGAACTGAGAAAAAGGGATTGAGAGCAGCCCTGAAGAGAAAGACTTGAGGATGCTGGTTGACAAGAAGCTTGGCATGACCCAGCAATGGGTCACTTGCAGCCCAGAAAGCCAAATGTGTCTTGGTCTGCACCCAGAGCCCCATGGGCAGCAGGCTGAGGGAGCTTATCCTGCCCCTCTGCTCTGCTCAGGTGAGATCCCACCTGCGGTGCTGCCTTCAGCCCTGGGACCTAAACATGAGAAAAATGTGTGCCTGTGGGGTGGGTCCAGAGGAGGCTGTGAGGATGATCAGAGGGCTGGAGCACCTCTGCTGTGGAGACAGGCTGGGGGAGTTGGGATTGTTTAGCCTGGAGAAGACTCCAGGGAGACCTCAGAGCCCCTTCTGGTACCTAAAGGGACAAGAAGAGCTGGAGAGGGTCTTTGGACAAGGGCATGGAGTGACAGGACAAGTGTCTTGGTGAGGAATGAGAGAGAGGAAAAGGCAGCACCCTCAGCTTGACTTTCCAAGGGGCTCTGAATGACTGCAGCAGCCTGCAGCAGCTTTGCCTGGTAGTGGATGGGAGCAGCTGTGCTGCTACAACTGTTTTCCCTTGTGTTCTGGTTTGACAAGATTTCTCGCAGAAATAACAGGATCAGCTTTTAATTTCTGTCATCTTACAGTGAATAGATTTGTTCTTAGACTCTGGAACAATAAGGCAAGTCCTGACAAGTCATTATTGGTCAGAATAAAAATTGCCTTTTAAGTTCAGCATCTCAGGCTAATTAATGTAAATTCTCCCACTTAGGTTGCTGCTGTATGTGGCTTGTTTTAATGCTTGAGTCATAATTCAAAGAAATGAGATGGAGGCAAGATTTTAAAGGTTTTTTTCAAGCAGCAGTTCTGTGCCAGCTTGGAGATGGATGAAGTTAGCTTAAGCTTTAAAAGTTTCTAAGATCACAAACTTTTCTGCTAAAATTCAAACTTCAAGCAGGAGTAATAACAAGTGTGTGTGTTGTAGTGTGTCTGTGTCTGCATTTACATATACATAGCATGCATTTTTATACATGCATGTAAGTAACAAAGTAGGTATGCACATGATTTGTACATTACACAATGTGTCTATACCTAATTCAGTGGAAAAAGGCAAATTATTCTGATGAAGGGAGTGAGCTGGAAGCTGCTGTTCCCACATCAGGAGATCACTGTGTGTCTTGCCTTGGAGGCTGATGCTTTTGGTGTAAAAAAACCTGTTGCTGGACAACCCAAGGCTGAGAATAAACACTTTTTTCCAATGTTTCGCTGCCTTTTCTTGGGAGTTTTTTTCCAAAAAACAGGACCAGAGAGAAGTAGTTCAATTCTTGGTGAAATTTCTTACCAATGGTTTTCGTACTTACGTTTTTGTTCTGTTGTGGCTTGTTTCCACAAAAAATTGTTCTTTTGAAATTTTTGTTGTTATTCTCCAGGAGCAGTGTTAGACAGCTGAGCATCACCTGTGCAACAAAGCTTAATTTTTCCGTACTGAATTCTGGAAGACCTCTTCCTATTTTCTCAGGAAACTCTAGGACTGATGAGAGGGGAAAATTGGTTAAGGGAGATAAAATGTCTAAACAAAGCAGGAAACACAAATCTAAAATGTTGAAGGCCACTCTTAGCTTTTCCTTCTCGAGAAATACAGACTTGCTGTATTTTTTTTTTAACAATTGGCAGTCATTAAGTTTTATCTGTCACTGGGCTTTCAATGTCTGGCATTACTATTTCTCATTTTCACTCTGCACCTGAATGAATACCATTTGTGCTTTTGGAAATGCAATACGTGCCAAACTCCCATTTGTCTTCAGTGTTACCTTGAAGCTGAGGGTACTACTGTCTGTCCTGATTTAAAAGTGACACTTACAGACTGTAGGGGTAAGTAAGCTCGACCAACAGAGAGTGAACCTCAGAGCGAGGTCACTGAAACGTGGGAGGGGAACAGCTTTTCCTTTCTGGTGGGACCTGCTCTTGGCTGGAGATTGCCAGACAGGGTCATTGCAGAGATAGGATGCTCCTGTTTCTGCAAGCAAATCCAAATTTCAGTCCAAGTGCAGCCTTCTCTGTGTGGACAGGCTGTTTTGTACAGTTTTGAGTACCTTAGCTGGCCACTGGCTCTTCCCCTGTTTCTGTCCTTCCGGGCAGTTTGGTCAGCAGAGCGGGATGCTCTGATGCTGTTTCACTTAAAATACACAAGCCTGCTTCCTCTGCCTCCTTCTGCCAGTGCTTCACTTAGGCTTTGGCACAAGAGTGCCTTGGGATTTAAATGGGTTCGAGATGTCCCTATTAACTCCTATTTCTTCCTGAGTTTATCAGCTTGATATTTATTGGCCTACGGTGAAAGGTGGCTGTCACAGCAGAGGTGCCAAATTTTACTCTTTTTTTAGTAACACCAATAGGGAGGAGGGTTCTGTGTAAATAATTGCATCAAACTCAACATACCTTTTGTCTGAAACACAAATAAAAAGTAAATAATATTCTTTTCACCTCCCTTCTCTTTTCTCTTCCTTCCAACTTCCCTTCATTATTGCAACTTGAATTCTGACATAAGAGTTGAGCACGGATGAATGGTTGTATAAATTGCTTCACAAAGCTAATTTAACTTGTGTCCTAAATCAAGTTGTTACCCTATTCTGGTGTGGGCAGTAGATGTAGAGTAATGCAAGTCTTGAAGAATGTGATTGCTCCAGAAATTTCAGTGCAGCCTTGAAGAAGAGATGCTTTTCCAGGCCAGAGAAATGTGCCTGTGCTCAGTCAATGATGTTCTGTGTGCAGCAGGGAGAACTGAGGCTACTTCTCAGCTTTTCATGAGCTCTCCCATCTCTTCTGGTGTACTCCATCTGCCCTTCCTGTGGAGCTTACCTTGAAGCTGACGTGCTTCCACTGGATGTCACTGTTGCTCTGTGGGAACACATTTAAAGTCTCTCTACCTGTGGTGAAAATGATTCCTCAAAATAGACTTTAAAAGGTATTTCTCTCTTCTTTGGATTAGTAGAATTGGGGTCCAGATGAACTGCGTACACCACCTTTGGGGGTTTTTTGCTGCTCTGTTTTTGAGAATTTTTTTCAGCTAAGATAATGAATTTGGTTGCACTTAAGGAATTTTAATACAGCGAAGCTCTGTGTTGAATTGAACACATTGGATGTATTCATTGCTTTAGGGGTATGCTGTCTTTCTAGATAGTTGAAAATTAATTCTTGGCAACATCATACTGTCTTAAAAAAACCCCCCACCAAAACACAAAATCCTCAAAAGAGTAAATGCAGTGTGCTAGTTAACTGAAAGGGACTTAAAGGTAGAGCTGAACCTACCCCCTTCACACCACTCAGTTTTTCCCAACCAGTGGAGAGAGGTGAGGAGAAGGGAAAAGAAGTATTTCCTCTGGACTGAATAATAAGAATCCCACATTTTATTAGTAGGTGTAAAACTCAGGTGGTTATTATATCAATACATCTTCTAAGGATCACCATTTAAGAAGCAAAATTTCATTTTTAAGTTGTCTCTGGCAATTTGCTATGGATGCACATGTGTTGTGTAGTTCATTGTCCCCCACCCCCTGATCAGCACTGTAATTGCTGGCCAGGATGCTGTTTAGCCAGAAAAATTTTCATAAGAGGCTCAGTAAGAGACCTCTGGAATGAAGGCTGATTGATTTTCCCCTTTCCCCAAGTAGTTGCACTGTGCTGTCTTTAAGTGGTTGCTATAAATAAATCACTTCTGTTTTCCCTTTGTCACTGAGAGCTGTATTGTATTCTGAAACTGCTCATCTCTTCTTCCTTTAATGTTCAGCTGCTCCTTGCTCTACTCCCAGCGCTTAATACGCAGATGTTGTAATAAGATATTTAATGGCAAAGACATTTGTTTGGTTGTGCCGAATAAATTGCTCACTTGAACTCTGACTGCAATGAATTAAACCTCTGCAGCAGGGCCATTGTTTCTGGTGCCTGTCCCCAGGATTCAGCTGGCACTTTACCCACAGGTGAGTCAGATGAGAGCACAAGTGTCTCTGCCTGTAATCGTGATGGTCATTGGTACTGCGACTGACACAATTATGTATTTTTGTAGTGTTGTTCTAAATCTGTTAGAATTCAAATCCCTGGTGGCTGGCTCACCACATGATCTAGATTGTCATTAGGAGAAGGGTGCCTGGAGTCTCTCTAGGGCTGTAGGTCTCTAAGGGTTTTCTTGTTCATTCTTAGGAACAGCAGCTGATTTAGTCTGCTTTTACAAAATATGAAAATGTTTCAGTCTGGAGACAATTTGGTTCTTCCTCAGCTGGGTGCACCCTTACTAGAACGGAACAGTCAAAGGCCTTGGTCGGTTGGAAGCCTCCCTTTTGTGACCCATTGTCACAGTGTTTATTTGCTGGCTGGCTGTGTCCCTGGTTTGGACAGAGGCACTAACTCAGAACCTCACTGCTGAAGGCTGTAGCTGTGGGTTATCTTGGAGATGAGCACTGAAGAGCCTTTCAAGCAGCTGTGGTGTTCGAAATGGGACAGTGTGCCTTGTTGTCATGCTTCTGTTTTTAAATGCAGATACACTTCTGTTCTTGGGGCTGTTGCCTTCAGGAGCCCCCATGGCCTTCCTGGAGGTGGCTTGCCTGGCTTTTTGTGGGGGTGTACATAGCCTGTGAGGTGAGCAGCAGAATGTGGCATCTGACAGCTCTGGCTTCAACTAGCCATGGTGAGGGACCACCTGACCCCTAAAGCATCAGTGTGGGAACATCTCTGCAGTATTGCCCTTGGCAGACTCTTTAACTTTGTGAACTGTAGCAAAGAGAATATAGACTCTGAGTTCAACCCCGAAGCTTTTTATGAAAAGCTGTCTGACATATGCTATAAAGATAGATGGAGAAAATCTGTTGGTACAGTCATTTTTCTGCTCTGTGAGTCAGCTTCTTCTAATGGGTTTTGAAGAGGATAGCTCATCATCATTTGGGGTTTTTAAGTGCAGGTTGTATGCAGCGTTAGCTCACTCAAATTTCTGCTGTGCCATGATTGACTGGCCTGAAGTTACATCATCAACATAAGCTAGTCAGCCTTAAAATAGAAAGAAAATGTTTTCTGATGCTAGTTACCCATTGAAAAGCAGTGGTTTGTGGTTTTTTGTTTTCACTTTTAAATTTAAGCAGCAAATAGCAGGTTTTTAAGACTGGATTTATCTCATCTCTGCAAAAACATATTTTAGTTGATTAAATCAATGCACCGGTGAGCAACGTGTGGCTCTTGGGCTCCCTGCAGCACAGGAGTAGCTGGACTGTGGCTCCCATGCAGAGGCAGATCTGTGTGACCTGGAGTGTGGGCTGTGTTGGCCGAGGGCCTGTAGATGATCCAAATTATTCAAGCAGGTGGGAGGAAAGAAATTAGCAGAGGCCGGTGTGGCTGGTAGCACCTGATACCCAGCTGCATCCCAGGCCTGTGGTGGAGCACAGTGATCCCTGTGGAGCAGCTGCTCTGTGTGTCATTTAAACCTTCCCCTTCTTTCCTGCTCCTTATGCAAACCTGGCCTTGGGAGGCTTGGCTGGAGGAGGATGGTTTGGTTGGCAGGGTCTGGAAGAATGGTCAGCTCCTCCTGGCAGTCAGTGGCCAGCGGCAAGGCATTCTCCTGTCAAAGCTGCTGCTGCAACCGCCTCTTTTTTCCTTTTCTCTTCCTCATCCCCTCCAGTCTCCACCTTCCCTAGGTACTCACATTTCTGCTCCTTGTGCTTGCTGCTTATTGCATATTTTGCCTGTGTGTTGAGCTGGACCTCAGCCTTGGGAGCCTTCCCGTGGCCTCAACCAGTGTCTCCCAGCAGCACAAGGGTTTTTATGTATGTTTTTAAAATATGTATAATTTTTTGTATGCATGTATGTACTAAACAGTTTGGTGGTTAAAGTTATGTGAGCTGCTCTAAGGTGTTGTCACAGTTGAGTTGCACATCTGCGCACATCCGGCATCAAACGCAGAGAGGAGCGGGTAAATCAGTACTGTGCTGGTGAGAAATGCATTCCTGCTGTTGCATGGGAGAGAAGAGACGGACGCAAATCTTTGTTTCTACTTAGAAAAAGTACATGTGGAAGAACTTTTAGATGCTTTTTCAATCTGTCAGAATTCCTTGCTGCTTTGTTAACTTGTAAACTTTGTGTGAGTAATAAGTGCATGGCATGGAGCTGCAGCAGGCACTGGGCCATGGAGAGTACGTTTTGGGATCTGTGATCCTGGCTTTCGATGCAAATCTTGTCCATTAGTGTAAATTGAGAAACTGAAGTCTGCAGTTGCTTAACCAGTTGGCTACCTCCTCTAGTTAAACTTCTCCGAACTGCTTCTATTGGCAATAATGCAGATAAACAATGCAAATAGTGTTTGTTCTAAAAGAAAGATACCATTTTGAAAGACAAGGAAAGAAGAATAAGTGCTTTAGTAGAGATCTATTTGTGTTTTTCAAACTTAATTTATTCTGAATGAAATACTCAAGCTTGCATAACTAAAACAGTTGAGACTTCAAAGTAAACTTGTTCTTAATCTCGTTGAGGAGGAAAACCAGTTCAAGATATAAACAAAATTAAAGTTACTAAATCAAAACAGTTCCAATGCATACTGGAACATCTTGCTTCTGCTGAACTTAACTATGATACAATGTCTTTGCCTTCTTCCAACTACCAAACATGGAGAGAGGCTTTAACTTTACTATTGGAGTGAAATAATCAGACTCCTCTGGGGTAGCTTACTTAATTCTTGACATTGGGATGTGCTGCTTCCCCAAGCAGCTCCAGTAAGTCTTCATTTACCTGTAGTCTGTGCCTGTGTGCCACAAGAGCACACCAAAGTTCTTTGCACATAAAAACTTGAACCTTGCAGGATTGCTTCAAGATTTTTATCTAAGGTTTGCCTTTCCTGGTGGTGGTTTAAAAACAAACAGAAGCACACACAAAAACCCCCCAGAAAACAACAAAACCACTCTCCACCTGCAGCAGACAGACAAGTCAGCAGAAGCTTTTCCTTTTCCAGCTGTGGCAAGAACAATTCCTTTTCTCCTTTGCCTGCCTTTAATAGCATAGACTGTCCCAGCATAAATTGTCCTTTACTGTTTACCCTCCATGGAACAGAAATCCTCGTGCAGTTGTTTGCATCGCAATAGCAGATTATGTCTGTTTATTTTTCTAGCCGTCAGAAATGGATTGTGGTATTCATCATAAGAAAACAAAAACTCAGGATTCTGGAAGGACCCATGAGCAGCAAGAGGAGGAGACCAGTCTGGCAAATACCCTGGAGCATATTATGGGACAGCTGGATGTTCTGACTCAGGTATGGTTTGCTTTTTAATTTGGTAATGACAAAGGTACCTATGACTGGAAGAATTGGGAATGTTTTGCAGTAGTTTCATAGAACAGTAATGTGGCTAGTTCAAAACCTCTGCTTTTTAGTAGTATTTTGATAGGTCTTTCATCATCTGCTTCTCAGCTTATCTCTATCAGTTCCCTCACACTGACTTCCAGCTTAGGCCCTGCTCTTCCCCAGTTCCTTTGTCGTAGCTGCTGCTGGAGCCGGCTCTGATAGACTGTGCTGTTAGCCAGGGTTTATCTGAGGTGATGCCTAAAGGAGTGGTTGGCAGAACAACTCTGTTTTGGTGAATAATCTGTCTCTCTTCCCTCCCCCACTATACCATAGCCTATAGGTAAACTCTGTTCAGATCCTGCTCCTTTCCCCCACCCAGCATTCACCTACACAGTCCAATTTCTGCAGTATCCTCCTCCCATCAACATGCCCCGGCTCTTCTGTGCCTCGTTGCTGGAACATGCTCTTCACCCACAGCTACAAACAACTAATCCCTTGCTAAAACATTAACAAACAGTTCTTTCTTGGAGTCACTACTGCTTGAGCAGTAGCAGCCGTGAATGGTGATCATCACAGAATGTGTTTACTTAATAAGAATTTGGGGACAGAAGTGTTTTTTGATTAACTAAATAACTGCTCCTTGCTCATTGTGGAGAAATACTGTTTCTGGTTGTCTGGACCTGAATTTCATTGTGGTTTTTTTGAGATATGTGAGAAGCAGGGAGAAAGCATGGGATGGTAAACATTGAAAGTCTCCTGTAGTTGAGACCATGGTGGTAGGATGGAAAATTCTGTTAGGAGGGTTTTTCTGTGAGTTTAAATATTGCTTCTGAAGAAGAACAAGCAGGTTTTAAACACTTGGTAATGAACATACTGATTAGTAGTCTGAGTTAGCTCTCTGCTCTTGAGAGAGTTAACTTGTCAAAGTACTTGTCAAAGAGTGTAAGATGATGGGTTGGAGGGCCCATCAGGAGATTGAAGGCTGATTTAGGGATTAAAAAACATGCCACAACTACAGGCAGTCTAAAATAGTGTAGGATGAAACCCAAAAGGTATTTAAGTTCACTTGGCAGAAGTGCAAAAAAGCACTTCTCCTGTGATCTTTAAAACACTGAACACTGGAGGAGGGGAGAGAAATCTTGTGTGACACTGGGCCCTCATACTTGTGAGTAAAAAGCAACCCAGTGTATACACAAAATATTTTAATACTGTTTTTATGTCTCCCTAGTAAGCTTGGAATGTGATTGTTATCTTTCATTACATAAATCACATCCACATTTCTGATGATGGATGTGTAATGGCTCCTTTTCAACTTCATAGGTGTTTAGAGGAGGCAAATATTGCAGTAAACAGTGCGTGTGGGATTTAACCTAAATATAAGCAATGCAAATATCTCTGTTGAAGATATTGTGTAACTGTAGAAAATTCTAAATGTTGTTTTAAACCTAGCAGAAAGAGAAATTGAGATCAGTGGGGGAGGAATAAATTAGTAAGTTATAGGATAAAATTGGAAATAGCCCTGAAATAGTAAAAAACCAAAAAGCTGCCTTGAGTAACTGTGTTCTTCAACCTTTTACCTTTTTTGTAGCATTTTTACCATCTTTGAAGTACTTGGTTTCCCATTGGTTCTACTCTGAGTATGTTGTGTTAACACCACGTTAATGCATTTGTACAGGTAGATGTCCCTGACGTGCTGTTTTCATGCCAAGGTTTTGATATTTAGCAGCGACACAAACCGACACCAAACAAACTTCAGCAAATGAGCCTGGAAGAATTCCTCACTCCTGGACTAAGGCAGAAGGCACCTCAGAGAGGAGGGGTGTGGGCAGGTAGCAGGGCAGATGTGAAGGGCATTGACTTGCATGTCTGAACTTTGGCTTTTCCAGTGCTGATGGCTGGTGGGAGAAGGGAATGCAGCTCTGGAATGCAGCTCCAGCAGAGCCACTGTTACCCCCCCTTTCATGCAATTAAATTAGATGTGCTCTGGTAGGAGCTGTGGTGTGCAGAGATCCCAGTGAAATGGAAGCAGTGCTGGTGCTGTGGGGTGCCAAAGCACAAATGGGTGCTGCTCCCTGCAGGCAGCAGATTCACACCAGTGCGTGTGTGCCAGCCTTGGGCCTGCTGACTTCTCTTTGTGAAAGCAGGGCACCACTGATTCTTCAAAAACAACAAAAAGCTTTCATAAATAACACATAGCAGGTGTCACTAATTTCTCTTCTTGGGGAAAGACTGAAGATGCTCCTAGTGCTCTGTTAAAATCATAATTCCCAAGTGTTGCTTGTTTAAAGAGAACTCTTAAGGGCATAAGCAGGGCCCCCCAGTTGAAGGGAAAGGACAGAATCCCAGCGATAGTTCCAGAAACCCTCTATTGATGTAGCCATCCATGGGCTTTTCAGGAATTTAATCTGTTAGCTCCATGGGAGCTTGGATTTATTTCTGATGTGGTATCTTGAAGTTCCTGTGTTCATTGTTCTTGTTGTAGATGCAACACTGTGTTACCATCATGTAAAGTACCCGGGGGGGAAGGTTAAAGCTGTGATAAACTACTTTGGGAAATTATGCAGATATAGCCTAAATTATTTTTCTAATATTTTTTCTGTAGCTGTCATTTCAAGGTTTAAACCTGGTATCATGTAGAAGTGGGAAGGAGAGAAAATACTTCCAGTTTCTGCTGAAAGAGGTGATAGTAAGACATCAGCTGTGGGCTGTCATCTCTTGCCAGCACACAGCTTTGTTCTGAGCTGCACACTTGAAGCTGCATCACCAGTTATTCGTGCCTTCCCTCTGCTGGCAGTAGATTTCCAGATGAAGTGAGGTGTCATGCGCTTGGATTCACTGAGGTTGTTTTGGTTCAATTCGGAGGTCTCTTCCAGCCAGTCTCCAGTCGCTGAGGCTGCAGGTGTGTGCCCCACACAGGAGGATACACTAGAGCAGCCTTGCTCCTTCAGCCGGGCACTTCAGCTCTTACCGGAGAGAGATGGATCAAAAGAATCCCATGGCTGTTGTATATCACAGCTTGCAGTAACCACTGGAGTGAACAAAAGCTTTGCTAAGCTTCTCTCTTATGTTGTTGACAGGAGTTAATTATTTAAGGTTTTGGCAACTTTCTTTCAACTGGTCTTTGGTTCAATGGAACCTTTTTCTTGTGGTCCTCCCCAAAGTCTGTCAGGATATCTTTTGTTTTACTTGTAAGAATGTGGTCTAATATGACCTGACAGGGTCTTCATATTTTTCCTAAAAGTGGTTTGTGTTTGGCCTTACATGGCTCTTTTTCAGAAGAGTAGCATATGCTTAATAATTCTGCTGCCTTGAAGAGTGAAGTTGAGACCTGGACATAAGCCAGTTGTTCCTAATAGTGTTGAATTTCTTAGATACCCTGATTCCCCTCTGCAGGAAAGCAGGCAATTCACATCTGGTAAAGGAATGAGGAAGATAAGAGTAATAAATATATGATACTGATGCTTTGCTCCTCCCTTTCCTGCAGCTTATTTTCTTGTGAGTTTGTCAGTGTTTAAAAATCCTCTACTGGCATTTCAGAGATGTGAAAAAGAGGAAAATGAAAACCTGTTTATCAATTTTTTTTTAATTGAAGACTGGATCTCGGTATCTCAGTGCCTACATGAAGAATTGAGGTGAATATTAAAGTTTAAGAGGAAAACAAGGTGATTTTCTCTCTTGGATAAGGTGCCACAGAAAGGTGTGTTTTGGCTGAAACAAAAATGTAGCAGATGTCAAAGATTTGCTTGGTGCAGGTGCATTTCCTCCATTTACAGCTGACCTGCCCTTCTGAAAAGATCATCCGTGAGTAACTGTCTTGGCAGCAGTGGAAAACTTGTATTTGCAGTGATCATCTTCAAACAGTTTAGTGTGCTCTTATGCTCACTCCAAACACCTCCAGCTGCTGTGTTCACTCTGCTCATCTGTGGGCAGCAGGCACTGAGGCAAAAGCTGCTGGTTTTATGTGGGAAGGAAGATGTCTTCTCCAAACGAAGAGTTCAGAATCAGGTTAGCATCAAAATTCATAAATAGCTGTGATAATCCACCCACAGGAAATGGCTTTGTATGCTTCCCCAAACTAATCTTGCCTTGAAGCCGGGAGAAAACAACACAGTGAAATGGAGAAGACTTGATAAATCTGTAAAATAATCCAAAGCCTGAATTGAAGGACAATCTAGCTCATGTGAGATTAAAGGATTATTTCACTCCAGAAAAGATTGCAGGCGGAGGGAGGGAGAAGAATTTTTCTAAATTATTTTTTTTAGCATAAAAAAAGACTTGGACACAAGCGAGTTGCATTTCAGTTAAAGCTGAAAATGTTTGTGTGTCCAGTGCTTAATAATGAAAGCGTGCAAAATCAAATTTTTGCTCCTTTTTTGAGATGTGGTCTCAAGCCTGTATTGGCTGAATGTGAATTAAGCAACTGGTTTAGTAAAATATACGCTTTTCTGGCTTCGCGTAGTTACAAGTCAAGAAGAAATATTTGGCAGTGGGGGGATCGTGTCCCGAGTGCTTCTGCCTTTGCTGTGCAGAAGTGTCTCGGTTTCTGTGTTGCTCTCAAGACCTGAACACCCACGGACTGCTGATGGACCCAATATACAGGACAAGAACTGCAAGTAATTTTTATTCCAAGAGAAATGGTTTGAAATCTGAAACACTAATAAAAAAGTCCTCATCTGAAAAATCTGTGGAGTGTCAGATGAGCTTGGTTTTTAAATCTGAATTTAAAGGACAGAGGCTATTTCTTATGAGTCAGACCCATCTCTTAGAGATTCAGTAGCTTTGATCTCTCACTCAAAACAAATTAAGTACCCTGGTTGTTGCCAGTCCTCTGTGTCATTGAGCAGAGCAATTTTTTCCCCTGAAATTTACTTCCAAAGCACGCTTGTTATAAAATCTTGATGCAAATACATTTTTCTTCTTTCTAAGATTGCTTAAATTAAATGCACTCTGAGGGATATTGCTGTGTTAGCAGGACACTGTCTGAAGGCTGGCCTTTCAGAAGTGCTGATCCTCTGCCTGGATGTTCTCAGGACCTTCACCTTCCGTTTTCCTTCAATGGAAAGGAATACGAAACACCTCCCACAATTTATTTTCACAAGCAGACTTTGAAGATTAATATAAATTGTTATTCAGCCATTGGATACCAGAGGCTGAGTTCATTTAGGTGAGTGATTTGCATCCTCTCAGAGGCCAGGGACGGATATGGGAAGGCTTTGAAGTCTTTGTGGCTGGGGAAGACTGCCGGTCATTTGGGGTTCTGACCTCTGTATTGTGCATTTGCTGTCATGGTGCACGCTTGGACATTTGTTGTAGCTCATCCTGACTGGCTGTGTTTTATCCTGTGGTGAAACTGGGAGTCTCCGGACTCCTTTTGCAGTGCTGGCCCAGCCCCAGAGGTCTGGGAGCACAGCACAGAAGCCATCAGCCATTCCCTTCTAGAAAGTTGCAGGATCTGATGTGAGTGCCATCAGTTCAGCTTAGGCTGATCAGCTGTCAAGGCTAAAGCAACAACAACTTGTGATGAAACATTTTTAGTCAGAGGGCTGTAAGTGGAAAGACTCCGTTGCACAGGACTTGTGTGCCTTGTGTCTCCACCCTGTGTGGAGGAAACTGGCAGAGCCTGTGGCTCATCTTTGTAGCTGGGATTGATTTAATACAAAGGACAACCTTTTCTGTGCCCCAGGGTCCCTTTGGTCACTGTGATACTGGTACTGATCATACTGCTTGCTCTGGTAATTGCTGGATGGTACTGGAATTTTTGGGTATGCTTGTGTGGTTTTCCTACTGTAAAAAAAGCATAGTGAGCACTGCAGGTTGCTGAGTACCACAGGAGGAAGTTTGTGCAATACACCCAAGTTGCTCCTATAATTTAGTGAAAGGGTTGGAAAACTGTAATTCAGGTACCTGCCAAAAGTGAGGTGTACTGGGAGGTGGAAGGAGAGAAGGCAGCTGAGAATGATAGAATGGTTTGGTTGGAAGGGACCTTAAAGTTCATCTGGTGCCAACCCTGCTGCCAGGTCAGGTTGCTGACAGCCCCATCCAGCCTGGCCTTGAACACTGCCAGGGATGGGGCAGCCACAGCTTCTCTGGACAGCCTGTGCCAGGGCCTCACCACACTCATTTTAATAAGGGGAGGGTAACTGAGCAATACTGGTTTTGAATTTTATAACTAATCACTTCCTTCTTGTAGTGCTTTGGGCTGCTATATAGAAAAACTTCTTTACTTTTCAAATATCCTCAGTACCAAATGTCTGAATGGTGGCTGAAGAGAGCTGGTGGGGTCTATGAGCCCTCATGCCCTGCACTAGAGAACAGACATGGAGGTTGGTTGGCTGCACAATGTCTTGAGCAGATCTCTGTGTAGGGATCCTGATGAGGCCGGGCTAGTTAGTGCTGGCCTTTGTCCTTCTGCAGGCATTGTCATGGATTCCTGATCCATGCGACCCCACGGTGACCTTGGATGAATGTGCAAAACGTGCATTGACGGGTCTGTGGGACTTCCTCACTCAGAGCTGTACAGCAGCACTGACCAAGGTGCTCCTGTCCAGCCACGTTGGAGCTAAGTGTGTTGTAGGAACAATAATAAAAGTTTGTGGAATTTGAAGCATGTTGCAAAATAAACTCAGGAGGGAGTTGAATTAGAGAAAGGGGTAGTGCAGAGTCTTCACTCACTAACTCAGCCTGGTGTGAAATATTCCATGCAAATAGGCTTTGTGAGAATTCACCTTAGAGTTTGCCTTCAAAGCCATTGAGATGGTGAGGAGCTACAGACCTGATTTAAAACATAGCACATCTTATTTTAATCTGAGCACATGAGGAGCTGTCATTTCTGTTAGAAATCACCCCACGTTTTATTTTAAACAGCGATATATTTGATCTCTGAGGCTAAGGCTTTGACCACTGGAGTAAGGCTGGTCTTTGCAGGTACTCGTTTGCTACATAAAGTGTTAATTGCTGTGGAAGGTCCATGCCTTGTTCTACAGTGAGATGAGTCTTATCTCCTCAGTCTAAACTCCGGCTCTTGCTGAGAAGGCTTCAGAGCATGCAGAACGGTGGTAGCTGGCTTGGGTGCCATCTCCAAGCTGTTAAGTTATGATTTGCAGGTGAGGAGGCAGCCCAGCTCTCCTGAAGTGTGCTTGGTAGGTGCAGGGATCTGCTCTGGGGGTCCCGAGTGCAGCTGCTGAGGTGGGGGGGGGGGCCTGGCAGCACGTTGGGGCAAAACCCAGTATGGGAGGGGGAGAAGCTGTTCTTGCCAGACAGGTTCATGCCTGAACTCTCGCTGCATAAGTTCTCCCATGAGCCTTTCAATCCTGCAGCTGCAGTTGGGAGTTGTAAACTGTGATTAGTGGTGGGAGTTAAGGGGTTTTTTTCTCCTGTGAAAGGTAGGTAGGGCTACCCCAGTGCAAACCCTTCCCGTGGCAGTTTGTTTCACTCATTGCAATAGTTTAGAGAAAGGGCTCCCAAGCTTAATTTACCTGGGTGCCTCTTGGATGCTAATGCAGCATTTTTATGATGCTGTTTACTTTTACTTATTGGCTGTGTTTGGGAATAAAGTGGGCTCTGAAATTGCTACTTTTAGGGAAAATCGTAAGGAATTACAGCTGGGCATCTTTGAAAACACACCTGCACTGGCCATGCTTGTTACAGAGGGCAGAGCTCTTAAGTCTGCAACTGCAGGACAAACTTGACAAGTCTCATTCTGTAAATCCATGGGCCATCTGTACTCTTCAATGCTCTTAAAAGGCATCAGTCCCTAAGATCTTCCTTGTACCTGCACAGGGAGTGGGGAAACTGCAGACACAGAAACTTAAAAACTTCTGCGTTTGTTGTGTGTTGTTTCGTGGGTGAATTTTTTTTATAAATTGAAAAGAAAATGCTGTCTTCATAAATTAACTTGTCATATAGGAAAGAAAAATCTGAAGAGGCAGAAATAATGTTTTCTCTTGAGCTGTTTGATATGTTAGTGCTCTGCAAAATCTTTTAGCATATGCTTAGAAAAACCGGTGGAGCAAACTTTTGAGGATCTTTTTAAGTAAACGTAAAAAACTACTTCTGGCCTCCTTTGAGATCAATGGAGAGAGGGATTTTCTGCTATGAATAAACAGGAATAGACGTGCAAGTGTCCTCTTTTTCCTGCACAGAGCCAAGAGCACATCTACAGTGCAGTCCCTTGTAGGTTCAGCCAAGCTGTTGTTACTTGATCCGAGGAACTGCTGTGTCCATACTTTTTAGGGGGGGTTCTCTGACTACTGGTGATCAGTCAGGCAGTTCTCTGTGCCCTGTGCTATTCCATGGCTAACTCAGAGCCACTGTGCGTACAGGAAAGGCCCCGTGCTGCACCTTTGGCCTCGCAGAGAGTGTCCCTTGGCAGGGTGAGCTGAGCATTAGTTATCCCACCCTCCTGTGCCCTTGCCCGCCTTGCTCCGGGTTAAGTCCTGCTCTGGCTAACAGCAGCCATCTGGCTGGCTGGATCTCTCCTGGCAGGGGCTCCCACCGCTGCTCCAGAGGTTTGCTGGCGACCTCTGCCCCTTTGCTCTGGACTTTGCTGTTCAGGTTTCCTTGGGCGCTGGTAGAACTGGTTTTTCCGGCATTCAGCATTCAATTAGCACCTGGTTCCCCTTATCTGTCCTCCTCAAAGCCCCTCCAGGGCTGCTGCAAAAGCTTCAGCCCCGAGGCCAGTGGTTTTTAAACTGTCTCTGCTGATTATTCAAACGTGTTTGAGACCTGGAGATAAGCCAGTTGTTCCCAGTAGTTTTGGATTACTTAGATACCGTGGTTTAGGGGGGACTAAGAAAAAGATACTGATGAAAGCATCTTGGAACAGCATCCCAAATCATTGATATTTGGGTTGAGGGAGCAAAAATAACATGGAGGAATAGCATAAGGGGCTTGTCAGCAGGTAAGCAAGTGTACCTACTGAGTGCCACAGTTTAGGTGTCCTGGGGGAGGATGGAAGTGAATATTCCCCCGAACATAAAAAGTAGGAGGCAACTTTTTATTTCTTCATAGTTTCTCATTAATGTTTCCAAAGAGTAGAGAGGGTTTTTTCAGTGCTGAGTCTGTGAAGATAAATGAAGACAAATGTTGCAGAAAGTGTTGGTAAGAAGTGATTAAAGTTTTCTGTGAAAAATCCCTGTATTCTATTCTGGTGTCCATAGTAGTGCATAGTATATTACTGTAATGTCAGAAATACTCTTTAGAAAATAAATAACTTGATCTTTTTTTCTTGTTTAAGCCTAAACTGTTATCCTTCTGCCAGTTTGAGCCAGGACTTCAATAAATTATCCAGCATTTACTCCCTGGTGCGTAATGGAGACATGTAGTGTATTCCTGACACACCAGGAAACCCAGATGCTGGCACAGAGTGCAAACCTGGCTCTAGCGAATCCTCACTGAATCTGGCTAACAGCGTTCTCCTCCTTGGCTTAATTGCTGGTTTGTTATCTTTGAGAAGCCACAGCAAAAGCACGCAGGAGTTGAATGGGTGCCGTTTCATTTGCTGCCTGTGAAGGACTTACTTTATAAATAGCAACATGGAAATATTGTAAAACTCTCAGCTGCTAATAAAGGAGCTTTTCTGTGCAAGTTACAATATAGCACTTATAGCAGCTGGGCTGTATTTGTGCTTTCCCTTACCTTCCTGGGATGTCAGATGCCCTATTTATATTCATCATATATTCTCTTATTTCATAAGTCTAAATGGACTGTAGTCATTGATTCCTACTTTGGACTTCCTGAATTTCATTTCTGACTGCTACTTTTCCACTTTTAGTTTCCAAAAAATACTTACTGCAGGTTTTCTGCTTATACTTACGTGCAATTTCCATTCCAATAAACATTTTCCTTGCAGCTTTCTCACAAATCCAACACTTTGTGAAATCTGCTTTTCTTGTGCCTCATGGTGCTGTGTGTAACAGCTCTTAACTCCTATTGACAGGATCATGGTGGCAATAAATCACGGAACAGAGGAACCACGAATGATTTGGGCATTGCTTCTGGCAGAGCAGTGTGACTGGGGCGTCAATTCGGCTGATTATCTTTCTAAAGGAAATCTGATGCAATGTTTCGTTCTCCCTCTTTTTAATGCAGTGTTGAGTTACTAGTTCATATTTTACATGGAAAAGCCAGGATCCCTACTGGTTTTCATTCTCTGTCTGGTTGCTTGAAGGATAAGAGCTTTGCTGTAAACTCCTGGTAGACATTCAGCCTGCTGTGTCGTGCCCTTGGTAGCTTTGTTCCTGGTCTCCGAGACAATCACTAGGCAATGGCATGGCTGGGTGTGAAAAAGATTAAATCCTCTCTCCTTCGAATAGATGGGAGGGCTCCTGCTGGCTCTGGGGCACCTGGGATGTTACCTGCTGGCTCCACAGTGTTTCCTGTGGTTCTCCACGAACTGCGGTTCCTGTGCCTCAAAGGGATGGAAATAGAGGAGGAAAAAATTTAAAACGCAGCTGGTGCTGTAGCCCATGGAATATTTGGGCAATGCAGGGTTGATTCTTTCAGGTGAAGCTTTCTACAGCTGCAGCAGCGCTCTTCTGCCTTGTCACAGGTCAGAAATAAGAAATACATTAGAAATAAGCTTTGAACTGTGTTTAGGGAGGAAAAAAGGGTGCATTATGATGCACTGGACAACCTCAAGCCCTTCCTGACTTTGTTGATGCGCAGTCTTGCAAGATGGCTCTGCCTTAGTGCCTGCTGTTGTTTTTACTATGTCTGTTTTCTCTTCTCCCCCACGACTTGTCTCATTCCCCAAATCATTTTACAGCAGACTTTTCTTAGTCTCAAGTGGCCTTAGCCAAGCTATTTCCTCTCTTTGTGCTTTAGTTTCCCCAGCTGTAAAATGGGGATAATGAGACCTGCTTGCTTTTGTCAGGCACTTAGAGATGTGCTTACGAAATGCGCTATTAAAAGGCTTTCTATGTATAACTGCTATACAAACAGCGGTTGTCCAAGTTTATTTGAATTACTTTATTAAAGTCCAAGGTTCTGAACATCCTTTGTTTTTAGCAGAGGATGTTATTTATGCAGTAAAAATGCCCAAAATGTGAAGCTATTGATCGTTGCTGATAAGTTTATGGATATTAAAGCATTAAATCATCACCACCCATTATCAGCCATTCTGGTGTCTCTGGAAGCTGAAAGTGGTTGTGCATAGCTGGGGCCCTTGATTATCTTGGAGTGATCAATAAAAGGTTTTCAGCAGAAGCTTTTATTGCCACGTGGTTAAAATGTTCTTCCTGTGCATCCTGTACATGATGACTTCAGCTCGAGAAGAAAGAGAACAATCCTTTGCAGGGTAACTGGATTACCCAAAGAAATGTAGGCATTATGTTGAGGTAGATATTGCCTCTTGGAGTTTTTCCCCTCCATCTCCTGCTGCATTGCCTTAGGCTGGGAAGGTTTTCTTGCCTGTCATGGTGCTTGTCCAGCAAGTTTTTAGTGTTTTAATTACAGCAGACCCATGGTGTTCAGGGAAGGGAGGAAACAGTTGGAAGCAAAGAGGTAAAATCAGAACCATAACTGAGCAAAATTGTTTAAAACCTGTGTGTCTCATTAGCAAAAGTGTGTTTGGTGCCTCGTGAACCTGTCCAGGAAAGGAAATTCAGAGCCCAGTCTGAAAGCACCAGTGCTGAAACGGGTGCTTGGTGTTGTCTACAGGAGAGCTTTGTGCTCACTGTCTTCCACTGCTCCTCTCTGAAGTCATGTGGGGCTCTGCCCTGCTAAAATGCTGACACTGGAGTTCCAGCCTTGAAATACCTCGAAACACTGCTGTGAATTTAGCATTTTATTGGGCACTGAGAGTACAGTGTGCAGTGTGTCTGTGAGCAGCTCAACAGCAGCTTTCACTTTGTTTTGCAGACAGTTTCCATCCTGGAGCAGAGGCTGACGCTCACTGAAGACAAGCTGAAGGAATGTCTTGAGAATCAGCAGAAAATCATTCAGAACAAAACGAACTGATTTCCTGAGATCAGACAGGAGCTGAAGGCATTGGGAGGTTTGAGGTTGTTTGTGTTGCTAACAGACTGTGTGTGACTTGCTTTAACAATTCTGAGCACAATCTATTTTTCAATTGGAATGTATAGTTATTGTATCTGTAAATAGCTTTGTTACTCTACTAAAATAAAAGCAATATTTTATTCGTAAGTGTGGGTAACAATTGTGATCTCTTGTGCTTCCCAGAGGTACAGCAGCCAGTGTGTGGACTGAGTACTAACCAGGAAGGTCACATCTCTCCTGCTAAGTCCTGCTAAGTTAGCGTGTAAGCATCTTGGAGCTGCCAGATGCCTGGCCCTGGCTGTATTAGGCTTGTTGCTGAGGTGTGTGCTGGCTGTAGGTGAGAAGCAAAGTGCTCTCAGGATATTTGGGGCAGTGGTATTTCACCTCTGGTCTAGGACCATGTCGAGCAGGTGAGGTCCTGTGCAACTGGCACCTGGAAGGGTTTGTCTCAGCCAAGTCTCACACAGCAAATCTGACAGAGCAGTTGAGACCCTGGATGATATTTGCGCAGAGGTGATTAAATCCAACACATTTAGCCTGCCCCCATGTGCAATACAGGAAAAAAAATTGATTGAGGCTGGAAGAGGCCCTTATGCGTCAGATGCAGGGTGATTTCCAAGGGGATTTTTCTTCATCTTTGCTTCTTAAATTAAAGGCAGGGCAAAGGGAGAGGAAGGCAACCAAGCAGCGGAATGTTTTCTCCATCCTGGAACTCCCCTCTTCTCATGCTGGACTGCCTTTAATTTTTGGTCATTTTGCAGATGTTTTCACAGTTGAGTAGCTCATCACTGGCACCCTCCTCCCCTCATCGCTCCTCCTGGCTTTTCTGGGGCTTGAGCAGGTGTTCAGTATGTAGCTGCACAAGAATTTGGACTTCTGGGAGATCCTGTCTCCAACACCTCTTCTGCTAACACATGCTGGAGGTCTCCTTTTCTTGCAATAAACTCTGACCCACATTCCTGGAGAAATGAGCTGCAGGAACTTGAGCACCTCAGGGTTAATGTAACCCTCCTCACCTCTGCCTGTCTGAGCTCTGCAGGCAGGGATGCTGCCTCAGTCCCTGCCCTTGGTGGTGCCTCATGCCACCAGCACCTGCCAGCCTTGCACAGCTTCCAGGGCCTCCATCTCCACCTGTGTTGTGGCACTCTGGATGCTTGTCTGAGGACGGGGCTGGCATTCTTACTTCACGGGGTTTAGCTGGTTTTAAGGCCAGGCCGTGTGTTTTTGGGTTTGGGATGGTTTTTAGTGTTGCACGTGTTTCTGTTGCAGGCAGTGTTGGCTGGGACAGCACTGTGGTGGTGTTAATGCTCCTTGTCCCACCTCAGAGGAGCTGCTTGTGTTTTCCTGCCAGCACTAGGAAGCTTCTGGTCTCCTTCCCTCCTGGGCCTTTGTAAATCTCTAAGAACCCCTTGCTGGCACGATCACAATATTTCACTCCTTCATTTGTGGGAGGCTGAGAGCTTTCTCATTTCCATGCTTGGTTGATGAGTTTCTCTCTGCTCTGCCACAGACTTTGTTTTCTGTTTCCAGGCTCTGAGTCTGATAAATCATTACTTTCCCTTAATGGAATCAATTCAGTGGTGATATTCTGTGCTCTTCCTCTAAGCTTTCAGTGGCTTTTTGCTGAGAGACTGACATCATTTTCATTGAAATGAGCTTGTGTGGTGATGCAGATGGGTGGGGAGGAGGGGACTCAAAGATGCTGTGGACAATTTGCTGCTAGAAAAAGGCTGTTCCTGCCCTGATCTGCTGCCACCGAAACAATAACAAAAATCAGTTGCGAGAGCCTAAACTGTTGATTTGGTCCTCAGTGTTGTGGACTGGCCTTTGGGATTGGGGTGAGGAGGGGAAAATTTAAACATTCCTACATCAGTTTTTAAGCTCAGTTGGTCAGAGCATGGTGCTAATAATGCCAGGGTTGTGGATTTGATCCCTGTATGAGCCATTCACTTAAGAGTTGAATTCAATGATCCTTGTGGGTCCCTTCCAACTCAGAATCTTCTGTGATTTACTTTAAAAATAGCCTTTGCATCCTTTTAATGTGTAGTTTCTAATGTCTCAGAGACCACAGAAGCAATTTGTGTGTGGTATTTTAGAGAGGATGGCAGTACAAATGACACATTCCATGTGTGCCCAGAGGTGCCCACATTTGGGCACTTTTGATAGCGATGCTTTTTCTTTTCAGATGTCCTGAGTGGATCCATTTGAAGGATGTAATTGTGTTTCTAGAACAGGTTAAGTGCTCAGGTGCTGAGGACAAGTGGAATATGTAGGGTGTTGTGTTTTAACTTCATTTGGCAGCTAATCCCCACACAGCCCCTCACTCACTCACCCTGAGTGGGACGGGGAAGAACCAGAAGACTCAAAGTGAGAAAACCTTGTGGGTTGAGATAAAGACAGTTGATTAGGTAAAGCAAAACGTGGAATTCATTCACCACTTCCCATGGGCCAGGCAGGTGTTCAGCCATCCCCAGGACAGCAGGGCTCCATCACCTGTAGTGATGACTTGGCAAGACAAATGCCATCATTATGAATGTCGCCCCTTTCTCCTTTCCCCAGCTTTATGTGATGAGCATGATGCCATAGGGTCTGGGATATCCCTTGAGTCAGTCAGGCTCAGCTGTCCTGGTTGTCCCCTCCCAACTCCTTGTCCCCCAACCTCCTTTCTTGGGATGGGGTGAGAAGCAGAAAAGGCCTTGACTCTGTGTAAGCACTGCTCAGCAACAGGTAAAGCATCCCTGAAGTATCCACTCTGTACCAACACAAATCTGAAACAGCCCCATAGGAGCTACTGGGAGAAAAATTAACTCTATCCCAACCAAAAGCATCAGATCAGGAAAATTGCTTTTCTGAACTTAACTTCTCATTCCATGTTGTTGTTGTAGAGGTAACCCAGGGTGGGCGGGTGTGGGGAATCAGAAGGAGAGAGAATCTTACAACCTCTATATGATTTAGGTGGCAAGAAAGGTAATCTGAAAAGATTCTGACATTATTATCCACCTTCTTTGTCCTAAATCTCAGCAACTTCATTTTCCCCCTAACAACCCTCTTACCTGGAGTAGGTCTTAAGATGTACCAGCACTTCTGAAGGCTGGCTATTGCTTGAGAGGCAGGCAAGGCTTGGAAAGTACAAGATTTACATTTTAATCCTTGTGCTTAAACATTGAGCAACAACCTCAAAAAAAAAAAAATCTTGAGGAGCCCAAATCCTATTGCCTGTCTTGTCCTGAGGCTCCATGCTTTATCCACTAAGCACCAGAGTTTCTGAGTGCTGAGGAGAGAGTAGCCTCCTGAGTGAGTTAAACCCACTTTTGTTTTTACACTCATGATCTTTTTTTTTTTCATGTGGGCACATCTGCAGTGTCCCATTTGTGAAGGTGTTACTCGGGGAGCAGTGGAGCAGCCAAGAGAGGAGCAGCCTGTGGTTTGTCCTTGGGCTGACATGGCCTCTGCACTGCTTGAGGACAAATCCTGCCTTGAAAACCTCTCATGGTGAGCTCTGTGCAGGGGGAGGCTACGAAGAGTTAAGGATTTTGTTTTGGATCTCCAAGGCACGGTGGAAGCCAAGTTCTTAAAAAAGTAGTTTAATTTGTTGCCATTACATTTGCCAGACATATGACCTCACTAAACTTTCAGCAAGGGTTCTTTGTGCCGAGATTGGCCCCTGGGGAGCCCGGTGCTGCTGCAAATGGCTTTTTGGCTGCTGTGAGTATGGAGTGTGTTAAACATAACCGTGATCTGTGAAAAAGTAAGAATCTTCAAGCACTGCCCACTTTCCTTCCTGTCTGGGAGCTGGAATTGGACAGATATGACAGCAGAGCTCATTACTGAATAGGCAGAAACAGCAGAGCTCTGTGGTACTGACACTCCTGGCTGGGAAGTGCAATGGCCAGGAGCATCCTCTGCCCACAGGCTCGTCACTGGACACGGTTCTGCCAGCTAAGTAGGAAATAAAATCCAACTATGATCTAAGTAGCTGGGCTAAAACTAGCCAGCCTCGTGGTACAAATCACTTATTATATAACCTCTTTAAAGAGCTGCTTTTGAACGAAATGTTTTTTGAAACACGAGTGAGTAGGAGGGGAGGGAAGCGAATCGTTTTACAAAGGCTTGTCACTCTGACGTGAGAGCGGGGCTGCGTTTCTTCTCTTGCTTTTAGAAACTGTTGGTCTGCAAGTGCTTCTCAAGCGGCATGACCTGATCACCTGTAGTTTTGGAAAGGAAATAAGCTGGGAAAGAAGATTCCCTTATTGATATTCCTCTACGTATTTGACCTGGATTTAGTGTGCTGTAGGAAGTTTTACGTGTGTCTCAGGGAGAGCTGGGATCTATTTGTAGCTCTGCAACAGAGCTGTCACTGCAGGCAGACATCACTCTTCAGTCCCCCTGTTCTCCTTGTCAGGGGAGATGTCTATAAATTACTTCCTCTGTCGAGGTACAGGTTCCGTGAAAGAAGAGCTTGTCAGAGATTTGGATGTGGGGTGTCAGTGAAGAGAGTGATGGGGTTCCAGGGCACAGGTCTCTGGCATCCCTTACTCTCTCCCTGTCTCTGTGTAGCACAGCAGGCAGTGCTGCTGGTGGAGCTGTGCTGAGAGCCTTTGTGCTGCACTGCACAAGTGGTGGCTGTCACCTCAGGTGGAGTCTGAAGTTACCTGGTGTCACTTCTGAGCAAAGGTGGGGGTGCATGGTTAAACAGGCAAGCTGGGAGAGGGTGCTGTGGGTGGGGGGTGAGCATTGAACACCTGGGGATGTTCTGGCAGAGGGTCACTGTCTGCTTAGCTGCAGCTGAGACAGGCCAGGTGACCACTGCTGGAGGCCAGGAATTTGCCATCTGCAAGGAAGTCTTTCCCCAGTGACCACCTTTAGGTTTCTTTATACTCACTCCAGCCCTTCCTCCCTGATAATGCAATACAGCTGGAAACACACCATTTTGCTGTCACAAAAATGCTAGGCTTGACTCAGTGCCGTGACCCAGTGCCAAAAACCTGTCACCTCTGTTCTCCCTCGCTGTTTCTGCTCCCTGCAGGCACCTTCCATGCAGCTAATAACTCACTGCTGCCTTCCAGGGACCAGGCAAGCTGAGGATACAGTGGTGCTCTGCGTGGCACAAGAACTTTTCTGCAAATCTCCAGTGGGGAATGCTGCTGAGGCTGATCCTGCTTACTCCAAGAGCTCGTGGCTGTGTGGAGCATGGGCCACTGGTGGTGGCTGTTCTTGCAGCTGGTGACTGAAAGGGTTAAGCTAAGTAGCTGCCTGGATGGCGCTCCTGCATGGCCTCGCTTCCCCCTGGGATGGCTACTCTTGGCAATGGTTCTCTCCTCACATTTTCACAGCCAGAGCCGAGCTTTGGGGTGCAGATCTTCCAGCTGGAGGAAGGACTCCTGCCTGTGTCAGCTGAAATGGGCAGCTTGGGAGTGTGCTGGGCTCCACGAGATCCTCCTAGTAGTGTGGTATGGGCAGGGGACGAGGAGTCATTGCTATTCCCCTTGTGTGAATCTGTCACCTGTAGACGCTGTAGCAGCCACAAAGTCTCTGCTTGTCTCCTCTTACACTTGGTCCTTGTGGTGAAGCAGGTGCCTTGTGCTAACCAGGGTTCACTGAGACAGTTTCCATCCTTGAAAGCCTAGGAATATCATCTTCCTTTCGTTCTTCTAGGCTGTGGTTACTTCAGAAGGCATCGTTCTTTTCATCCTGGGGGCAGTAGGTGTTGATTTCTGTGTCAGAGTCTTGTGGTGCAGGCCTGTGGCTGGAAAAGTTTCTCACTCTGTGTCGGGTTCTCTAGGCCAGGAGCCTTTTTCAGGAGTTAGGGATGAAGATTTTGGCTTTTGGCACTTGTCCATCATGGACATCAGTCAGTAGAACCAAGACAGAGGTAGCTGTGAACTTGCAGAAACTGCTGAGTGCTCCTGGAGTAAGAAGGACAGGCTTCAAGACTCCTGTTTGTGGAGCAAGACCCCCAAGGTGACCTGTTTGAATATGGCCCTATCTATGTGCAGTTAAGTTAATTAACAAATAACTCTAATGCCACTTGATCTCCTGCTTAAAGATCAATTCTTGCCTGCTGGGCTATTTTTTTCTTTGTAGCTCCTGTTTGTTTCCTAAGGGAGAGATTATTTGACCTGTGTATTTGTGTGATGTGTTTCTTTCTTTTACTCTATTATTTATGAAATCAATAGATCTTAAAAAGGAACACTTAGCACAAAGTGTCTGGAGCAAGGTGTGCTGAGGAGAAAGTGAAAACCTGCCTGCTGGCACGCCCTTTCCCATCCCAGGTGTCTTTGCTGGGGAGAAGAGGAGCTCTCCTGAGCACAAAGGGCTGGATTGTCCATGAAAATGCCTCGATAGCGGCCTAGGTGATGGGGGCAGAAGCAGAAATTCTTGCCTGAGTACCTGCAGGTCACGCAGTGAAGCTGGGCCAGAAATAAGGGCGGGCCACAGGATCAGTGTTCTAAATTTGGCAGCCCAGGTGGGAGATAGGAGGCGTGGCCCAGGTTCTGTGCTGCAGAGGATCCTGAAAATTCTTAGGATACCTTTAGGAGGGGCTGTTGGTGGTGTTGAGCAGGCTCAGAGTGCTCTGGAGACACTGCAGCTGTGGTGAGGGCAACAAACAAAGCTGAGCAAGTTTCTTTGCTCCGTTTTCCCACCCTGTGACAGCAATGGGCCTGTTGGTTTCCCTGTTTCCCTGCTCTCCCTGCCCGTGGCTCAGCAGAGCATTTTGGAGGTTCTTTGCTGCAATTCCCCCACTCTGCCTCTCCTCACTGCCTTCATTGCCAGCTCTCACAGAAGAAGTGAAGATGAAAGAGTGCAGAGATGATTACATTTAATAGCAATGAAAATTGGTGTGGTGATTGAGGGGCAGTTTTCCTCCCTGCTCTCCCACCTATTGAAGTATGGAGGCAGCTTTGAAATCTCACGTGGTCGTCTGGCCAGCCCTGTGCCCGGCTCCACTGTGGCACCAGAGGGAAGGGGAAAGCCAGGCTGCATCTGTGTTATCTGGGTTTTCCAGCCTGGCCCCGGTAGACAGGAAAGTAGACTCTTTTTCTCCCCTCACTTAAATGAAAAGCCGCTTTACTCCCTTCTGCAAATCCCTCTGCCCTGGCCCCAGTGGGTTGGCTCTTCTGCCTTTTGGATGCAAACACTTGCTAATTTACAAGTTTGGAAAGGAGCAGAAAGCTAATAAAGGTCAGCTGAAGTCCTCCTTCCTTAATCCACCCCAGCAGTTCACAGTCTGGATCAAAGAGCTGCGGGATCAGCTGCCACTCGTCCTGCAACAAGCTGCTCTGGCCCTGTCCTGGGAGCCCAGGCTTTGGGAGAAGCTGCTGGAGGTGGGGAGGTGCTGAAATGCCAAATGGGAGATCTCCAGCAGATACTGGGAAAGGCTTTCCCTGTCTTCAAAACTGACATGAAATGGACCCTGTGGTATCTAAGGTGTTGAGAGAGCTCAAGGCTGAGTGAGTGACAAAGGGACTGTGACAATGGCACCATGGTTGGAGCCACTGTGTCTGTCTGTCTGTCTGCAGTGAGTGGCAAGGCAGTGCAGCCACCAAGCCCAGGAGCAAGTGCATGCTGTGGCCTTGGCAGAAACCTCTTTAAAAGCATGACTGTGATTCTTATCCCAGAATTTATTTAATGTTCTGGGTCCCCTTCTTACCCTTCATCAGCGTCCCACCACCATGGATCAAACACAGCTCACAGCAAGTGTCTTCCCCCAGCCTCTGCAGCCAGAGTGCAGGATTTGGTCCTGAACCAGCTTTATTCCTGATGTGTGGCACACTTACCTCTCCTGTGGCAACCTGTAACAGGCCTCCCTCCTCCTGAAACCCTCCTGCCTGCACAGACCGCTGAGACGTTGCTTTCCTGCCCACCAGGGAGATGCTGGATCCGGCTCCACCTCCTCCCCAGGTATTTCTGCTTTCCCCAAGGCATGAATCACCCCAGGGCTTTTGATGAGCTGTGGCTTTTGGAATGTGCAGAGCTGTGTTGGCCACTCCTCTTCTTAGGATCCCTTTGCTTTTTTCCTGCTAAACAATCTTTGTTTTCATCTAGTCAGAAATTTTATGTGATTTAACTATTTAATTAAGATTTTTTCCGTTCTTGTTGTTGCTCACTCTTAAGCTGCATGGAGATTGTTCTTAAGAACATTTGCATCAGTTCATCTGAAATCAGTTCCTTGGCAAACTTATCAGTGCTGCTATAATCCAGCCACATCTATCTGCACCACTCTGACTCATAACTCCATTGAAATCCCTGAGGTTAGTTAAAACGAGCCCCTGAGTCCAAACAAAAGGGGTTTTGGAAGGGATTTAACCCTTTGCCTTCCCAGTTGCACAGATTGAGTAGTGAAGCCCCAGCCGGCTGCCTGGGAGCTTTGCCTCGTTGGAGGGGAGATCAGGTCCCTACGTGAAGATTGCTCAGAGCTGGGGTTGGGGCCAGATGGCTCAGGAGGCCCCTTCCAAGGTTATCAGCTCTGATGAGGTATCCAAATGCAAAACATGTGAGTGCAGAGACACAGCAGTGAAGTTGCTCTTGACTCAACACAGCATCTTTCCAATCATTTACAGGATTGTTGTGCTGGAGAGGCTCTAATGCCTCCTCTCAGTCACAACAGTTTTTCCTTTTTCCTTAGCCTTTCCTTTGCTTGAATTTTCATCCTGGCTGGATATAAACCTGCCTTGTGGCCTTGCAGGATGTGTTGCACGTTGTCCCTGCAGCTGGTGGTGTTAAACTGGGTCCTGCCACATCTGAAAAACAGATGGACTGGTGGTGCAAAGTGTGGAAGATAGTTTTTCCAGGAGGATTTGTGTGGGGCTGTGTTTAATTTTGTGGTCTTTGTTCTCATGCAGGGATGAAGTCCGTCAGGTCGTGTAGGCTCTGGCTCAGAGTGATGACATGCCCTTGGAAACCTCTCATCAACCTCTAGCATGACTGCCAGGTAAAGCCAGGAAAACATGTCAGGAATGCTAAGGAATGCAATAGATGTGAAAATTTAAGAGGAAAAACATGGCTCAGCAGGGACTATGGGCCCACTCTGGTTTTTGTTTGCTTCTGCTTTCCTGTAGCCTCTCAAGAAGCCTGGTCTGACTGAGAACTGTGCACCATGTTTCTGATCACACCCTGGCAGTGATGTGCTTCTGCAGGCCCCACAGCTGAGGTCCCGGTTGGTGGGTTTTGCAAATCCCCTTTCAAAAGGGTTTCAGGGCCAGTCCTGTGAGACAACACAGGGCTGGAGGGAAAAACATGGTACCACTTGTGTTTGCTGGGATGTGTGTGAGTCAAACTTCATCCAAGAGTCTGGGACAGTGCTGGAAACTGTCCTTTTCTCCAGGGGTTAATCCTTCCTGGAGCTTCCCTCTATCCCTGCTGGAAGGTTCCTCTGTACTCCTGTCTGATGGAAGCTGTCACATAGATGGGATGTAATCCCAGCATGGCACAGGCATCCTTGGGATCTTTGCTGGAGACCTGTGAGATAGGAGAGATCATACTCAGACCACTCTTCATGGGCAGGGATCCTGACTCACTGGAAGGTGGAAGGAGTGACTTGTTCCAGACCGTGGCACGTGCCTGCAGGTGGTTGTGCTGTGACCTCAGCTGGGACATGGCGAGGCAGGTTTGGTTGGAGCTGGCTGCGTGCTGCTGGCAGTGGGAGTACGGCGTGGCTGGAGCACCCAGCTGTTCTGCCCCTGTCTCCGCTGGTTTTTGCAGCTGCAGTGGCTGAGCCAAGATCAGCACCTGTGTTTCTGTTTCTTTTGGCCATCCCGTGGGACACTTGTGGCTTTGCCTACTGGAAGGCGCCCCAGAGTTTGGGCGCTGGGTAGGGATGTGGTGTTGCAGCGAAAGTTTGGTTTGGCTCTGGACTCCCTGTCGTGAGCTGGAGCTGGTGAGCCGATCCTGGAGACCTAGGCATTTTCTCCATAGATAGGGATAATATTTCTATGAAAGGGAAGTCAAAGCTAAGTGGTACCAGAGTTACTGATGAAGGACCTGCTGATGCAGAAAGCTACAAGAAACCACACTGTGGGGATGTTCTCCCCTCCGTTGTTGCAGTCCAGGAGGGAGAAATGTCAGTCAAAACAGAGGCTGCTGAGGGTGAACCAGTCTCTCTGGAGATTACAGAACAGCATCCTAAAGACAGGTCCTCACAGTTGCCTGCATCCCTCAGCAGTGTTTGTGCTTGGCTGAGGAAATAGTCATGGCCGTGTTGAAATGTGTTTGGTTGGGTGACAGCCCAGGTGCAGAGCTCTGGGTGCTGTTTCATTTCCTGTGCATCTTATGGCTCATCTCTTGAGCTCTTTCTCAAGAGGCTTTCTTGTCTCCCACACCAAACCTCCTCCCTTGTTGACTCTTCACAGGCTGGTTTCTACACTTGGATTTTGTGTCTTACTTCTTCTCTGTCTCCTGAGGATTTCATGCTACCTGTTAGGTTCACTGGAGACCTCTGAGAAGGGAGGGATCCCTCTCTCCTTTTTTCTTCCCAGAAGACTGCATCTCTTGATAAAAGGCCTTTCTCCCTATTGTGTTGTGCTGAGTGCCCAGGAGCGTGTCCCTGCTGCTGAATATGCTCAGAATTTGCTCATAGGATTTGCAGTTCCCAACAACCATATCTTTCCTCAAGCATCAGGTGTGGAACAGGCTATTGGCACCACTTTGGGACTGGTTTACCTGGTGGTGGGCTTCAGGTGCAAATTCCAAACTTAAATTTCCCTTCCCAGCCTCTCACCGCTCTACCATTGCTATGATCAGCCAAGGCTGCTGGGAACCTGCCATTCCAAGCAGGATGCTGGGATGGGGGGCCGGGCAGCAAGCTCCTCTGCCATCAGTGCTGTGTGGCTCGGTGACTTGGCTTGTACTGTGCAGGACAAAGCATCTCCTGTTGTCCAGCAAGTGCCATACATGGTGTGTTCCTGACAATGTGCAGTGTGAAATTAGCCCTCAAACCTGACCCAAGGAGCTCGTGCTGATGAGATAAGCCTGTGCTGGATGGGATCTGCCCTGCCTGGCTGTGTTACACCTGCATTGCACAAAGTGGGTAGCTCAGGCAGTGTTACATCGTTCCCGAACGCATTTGGGGTGACACCCCACTTTCACCATTGCTCAGGGTGGCTCGGGGCGTGAGGAGAGGCTGCTGCAATAGGCAGGGGAAGGAGCCAGGAGGTGATGCTGGCTGCTGTGGAGTAGAAGGATTTCAGACAAAATCCACACAATTTGGATGTGCTCAACGCTTCCCCTGAGCTTGTGAGCTTGACCTGCCCCCAGGCAGCTCTGTTCCCCCCACCCCATCGCTGTGTGGGGCTGTGCAGCTGAAGGAAGCTGGGGAGGTCGGTGTCCTCCCCCAGCCACAGGGGAGGATTAGCTCCCTAAACCATGCCAAGACAATAAGCTGCAGATCAAAGGCAGATGAGGTTGGCCAAGCTGTGTGCACTTCATCTGCCCTCCATCACCCAGCGCTCCTCCGATCCTGCCTGGGGCTCCGTGGGTCATCCAGCGGTGTGGGAACAGTGCTTTGGTGGTCTCTGTGTGCAGATTGTAGGGACAGATTAGGCTGCACGGGAGGCATAATCAGGAGATTATCATACTTTCCCTTATCTTAAATGCCATCTCTTATCTAAATGCCCTCAGTTGTGCGTTCTGCAACAAAAGCTTACAGGTTTGAGTAGAAATGAGTTTACCAGGTGGTTGCTGTGGTGTGGCTGGGTGAGCAGCAGATGCCTGGCTGTGAAGGGAAGCTTGCAATGACTTGTCTTTGGTGCATGATGCTTGTGGAAAGCCTCTGGGTTGGCTGACTTCAACTATTTGCCTCCCCTGGACGCCATGCTTCAGGTCTCTCTACTGCCCTAGAGAGTGAGGTTTCACGTTGTGGAGCTGAAAATGGCACTGAGAATATGGTGAGTGAAGGGTAGGGAGTGTGGCCCTCCAGCTTCACCCCAGTTTTCTGGAACAGAATGTTTGCATTGTTAGGAAGCACTTAACTGGTGTCAGCTCTTGTTGGAGGAGCTGGGTTTCACTGCAGCAAGGATGTCCTCAGTCCAGGGCAGATGTCTGCTCTTCTCAAAGCCCATCCAACATTTCTGCCCGAGCTCATTTTGTGTGGGATGTTTCAGAGGTCTAAGAGTTATTAAATCTTATGACCCAGATCAGTAAAACTCTTTCTTGATGTTATTGGAAGCAGTGCTGAGTGTGCTGTGGTTCTGTACCCTCCATCAGGAACTGAGGTGGGTCTAGAAAAAATGCTGACTTGCCTTTCTTGAGGTGCTTGAGAGCTGAGGTAGAGCTGACAGCTCTTGGAAATGTGTCATACCTGTTGCAGGTGTTGAGGAAGTGTTTGAAGTGCATGCTACACACAAAACTTTCCCTCTGCCTAGGACCCAGGTGGGTTGTAGCAGTGCCAGGGTACACAGTCCCTGGGCAAGGGTGGACAAGTACCCTGGTGGAAATAGTTACACTCTTGCATTCTCTGATTAGTTGTCTTTCCTGATTTCCCACCCCAGTTTTGACATGTGTGGGTAGAAAAACAACTGTGAATCCTTTCCCATAAAAAGTGCCTTTGTTTTCCAACAGACTCCAGATCTGATCAAAATGTTTGGGGGTGGGGGGTATTAATTGCCCTTAGCAGAAACTCATTTTGCAGTGCAGGTATAAGGTGTAATGGCCACAATCAGTTATCAGGAACTTGGAGCTTCATTGCTCTTTTAGAGGTAATTCTGATTGCCTTTCTCTGTGTTACACAGATGCCATAGATTTTTCCCTATACTCAGAGTCGTGTTGTGGAGGAGGAATCGAGCAGCAATTTTCTGGTTTTCATTCACTATTTAGAGACCTCTGGGATCTTTGAGGGAAAAAGTGATAATTTCTTTTTATGACAGAAAGAAAATTTATTGTTGTGTTTGAAATTGCTTGTTTCTTATTGCTTAGTTGTTCTTAGCCTTCCAAAGGACAAGTGATTATTATTTTCCTGCTATTGTTGAAATACAATAGACTTCTCATTGGGGTAGCATTGGGGAAAATTCTCTTTACCAAAGGTGGAAATTTTGGCAGTCAATTTAGCGCTTCATTCTGCAACATCAGCAAGATGGCATTTGCTGCCAGCCAGCACCTACTGACTTGCTGTGAGTGAAGTTGGGTGAAAGATTGAGGTGAACAGCAAATTTGCATAAAAATGTCACTTCCTTTTCCCTGAGCCCATCACAGATTTTGCCTGGCTTTGGTCAGGGCAGTGCTGGGATTTTTGCTGCTCCCCTTTGCTCAAAGCACTCCCTTGGAATTGCATCCAGCTGCAACTTCCTCTTGCTTCTGGCAAGATCTGAATCCATTTTGCCCGGTTCTTAAATCCTGCTCATCTTGTTTTACTCAGTATTTTTTCAGTCAAGTAAGAAGCTGCTCAATTTGTCCTGTTTTGAAGCTCGTGAAGATGGGGGAAGATAAACTCTTGAGCGATCGAGGCATTAGGACATCAGAGCTAATTTCTAAGATGTCAGGAAGGAAAAGGCTCCCTAAATCACACACCCTGGCTTGGCAAGCTGTTGCTGTGATGTTCCCTGCTTGGCTAGTGACACCTGCATGCTTCCCCTCTGGCCTTGGATGACAAAATGACTCGTTGAAGTTCATGGTGTTCCCTTGCAGGTGATGGGGCCCTTCACCACAAGCCTTGGAAGGCTGCTGTGACCCTTAGGTTGGTGAGGAAAGCAAGGAGAATTCAGGGACTTTTGCACCCCTGGAAAATCCTTGCAAATTCTTGCCCTGGACTGAAGAGCAAGGGAAAAGTGACCAAATAAATTGGAGACCTCCGGAGCACTGATGTCTCAGGCACAGCAGCTCTTCAGAGCAACAAACCAATTGAACTGGACTCCCTTCCCTCACACACAGACCTTCCAGTTAGACTCTCCAGGGAATAAACCTGGAGTCCAATTCCAGAGATCTGGGCTGGAGGACCTGGCACTGGGGACAAGTGCAGCGAAGATGTTGTCTCCCCTTCTGGGTGTTGAGATGTGATGATGCAGCCTTGTGTAGGTGTGAAATGTCAGCAGTGAATGTTTACCCAGGGTGCCTGACGTGACGTGCAAGGCCCTGCCTGTCATTTGGACCATCTGTTTCTTGCTGTGGAGGTGTCTCTTGCCTTTCCTGGTGTCTTCCTCAGCCTGGTTCTTCTCTTTCCACTCATGGTCCCTACTGCAGGTGCTGCTCTCTCCATCCCAGTCTTCCATCCTAAGCCTGCTCTGTAGCCTTCTTCCCACCAACATCCTGGTATTGAGTTTGGGTTTGGATTTTTGTGGTGGATTTGGTTCCATGAAGCAGTACCCCTTTTGTGAACTTGTTTCTCCTCATTTAAGTGGTTCTTGTTGTCTCTCCCTCCCCTTAGCATGGAAGAGACACGCTCAGGCTCTGCCTGTCTGACTTGCACTTGCTCAAGCCCTGGGGACTGCAGAGCTTGTCCTGACGTGATCCTGCAGCAGTGGAGAATACCTATAACACAGGGGAGAGAGCATTCATTGCTGGAGTAACCAGGAAATGGGAAATGTTTGCCTGACTCTGTTAGAGCCCTTATGGTGGCTCTCCCAAAAGACTCTGCTCAGGGAAGAAGTTCCCCTGGTTGTTTCCCTTCCCTATTCAGGGCTTGGCAGCACTGGAAGAGCATGTCCTTGTGTATCTGTGGGTATTTCTTACCCTGACCCCACAGCCCTGGGTCCCCAGTGCAGGGAGAAGGAACCACGTGCCCCCAGCAGCCTCATGTCAAGGGGGGTGTAACTGTAGTCAGTTCTGCTTTGTTTTTGTGCTGGGGAAGGGATCATCCCTTTTTCTCCCACCTCTGAGACAGGAGTTTTGTTCTGCTGTGGGGGTGCCTTTCTCTAAGGAAAAAGGGGAAGACCCAGGAGGAAGAATCCCAGGAAGATCTGATCCTGGCATTTCACACCCAGCCCTGTGTAGTGCCAGGCACTGTCTGTCCCAGTCACCACCACAGCGTTGGGGTGGGCACAGTGGGTCCTGTGCCTTGGCATCTCTCCTCTGGCCATGGCTGGTTCTTGCTTTGTGGTTTCTCCTCCCTGGGCAGGTGATGAATGGAGAGCGTTTCCCAGGACATCTCTCCTGGGTAAGCCTCTACGGTGCCATGGTTATTTTGCAGGATTGGTGCCTTGTGCACTTTTCTCTCTGGTTGATTCAAGCAAACACACACAAATAACACTTCTTTTATCTGCCCAGGTCCAGACCCTGCTCAAAGCCTCCTCTTGGCGTGACTCACTCCTGGGCAAGCCCAGGAGAAAATAGATGTGGTAATTCCGTTGCAGATCCCATCCTTTTCTCACGGCCCTGTGGTCAGCTGGCTTTGTCAGATGTGCTCCAGGTGGCTGACGGGAGAGCAAGGTGCTCCGAGCAGGAGCCTTGCATCAGCCAAGTGCCCTTTCCTGCCCCTCCTGCCTGCTCCAGCCTTCCCAGAGGGATCCTCCTGGTTGGCAGGGTACTTGGTCCCACAGCCAATTTGGGGTATTTTCTATCAGCTGTGACGCTTCGGCTCTGGTAGAGGTGTTGGTGTAAACTGGTGTTCTTCATCCATTGAGTAATTCCTGTAAAGTAATTCATAAAAAATGTGCACTGTCACTTTTGTTGATCTCCTGGCCTTTGCTGGTTTCTGCAAGGGTAAATTTTGTTTGCTGAAAATTCTGTTGTTTTTACAGAATGCCTTTTTTTATCATCCTGTTTTCCTTTCTCCCGTTTTGCCTTTCTGTGTCCTCCTTTTTAATCCTTAAGTAAAACATCATAAACTAAAATCCATATTTTAGGAAAAACAACACATAAAATTGAAGGGGGAAGCTGGAATCCAGTGTGATGAATAATAAATAATCCTGGACTCAGGAAAGCCTCAGCTATTTTTCTCAAAGCAGCCAGTGCACTACCAGCTTGATTTGCTGCTTTAAATATTGGCCAGGTTCTTTCAACCCTTGGGAAGGTGAGTGAGAGGCCGTTGCCAGGTTTGGTTGGTATTGCAGGTCTGGGATGATGAAAGGGCCGGAGGAAGGGGCAGATGTGTGATGGTGAGTGGTGTGGCAGCTCTGGGAGCAGCACAGAGCCCTGTGCTTGATGTGGGATCTCCCTTCGCCACGGCTCCGACCTGCCCACACCAGCCTGGGAGATAACTCACGCTGGCTCCGGCGTGGCAGGATGCTGAGAGCCTTCCTGCCCACACGAAGAGCTGCGCCTTGGTGACGTGGCACTGGCTGCACCCCTGACATTTCCGTGCTGCTCGGGGCTGAGGGGTTTGGAGCGCTGACACTCCCCACACAGCTCAGTGGGATGGAGCAGTTGGGCAGCAGTGGGCAGGTTGGTGCTGTGCTGCCCTTCCTTCCTTCCTCAGGCCTTAGAGAAGCATTTTTGCTTCCTCAAGTCCCACATGTGACAGCTGTAGCTTTGTCCTCTCTCAGTGAATTAGGTTTTCATTCTGCTTTCCATCATCACAGAGCCATAGAATAGTTTGGGTTGAAATGGACCTTAAAGATCATCGAATTCCAACTCTCTGCCATAGGCAGGGACACCTTTCACTGGATGAACTTGCTCAAGGCCCCTGTTCAATCTCGCCTTGAACACAGAGCCTTTTCTGCTTGACATGCTGGTAACTCCTAAACTCACAGGACTTGTCTGCCTCTCATCTTTCCATGCTTACAAAGCCCTTGCTGCTGCTCAGCTCCAGGACAGCTGTCCTCCATCCTGCCCCTGGGGCAGGTTGCTGCAGGATTGAGTGTGGTCCCTTCTGGCACAGCCTGAGCCTTGGGTTTGGACTTGTCCCCAGCCCTGCCCAGCACAGGGCTTGAGCACAGACCTGAAGGAGGAGACAAGTACAGCCTTTGTGTGTCCAACTGGAAGCATCTCCTGTTTCCAGCAGCAGTGGTGAGAGATGCCAGGAGGTTAGAAGAAGAATCAGGGACATGTGTAGACCCATCCTTCCCTGGCAGGCAGCCCTTGGCAAGCCATGGTTTAAACTCTGCTTCCCCTGGCAAAGATGGTTTCCATCATGCTTAAGAGAGGATGGCTTCTCCAGGAATTTATAGCCTCTGTTATTATCACAACTTAAGCTTGTCCTCCAGGCTCTGTGGAAACACCCCCATCACCAAGGCTGCTGTTACTTTCCTGAGGGGCTGCGCTGTGGAGGTTCAGGTCTGAAGAGAGTGCATCAGGCTGGCATCTCCTGTTTTCACTGCAAGGACTTTGCGTCTTCTTGTGGTGGCCCATGTCACACCTGCACAGGGCTGCCTTAACTGGCCAAACGACTGAAGAGACCGAGTCCTTGAGCACAGTTACCTGAAGAACAAGAAACACTTGGAGATGTTTGTCCCTTGACTTAATAACTTTCCAGTGGAGCTCATGGAGCGGGTGTGTTGATAATGACAAAGCAAGAGCTGCATTGCTGCCAAGATAAGTGTCAAGTGGTCTCTGGTGTACTTGCCATTGGTGCTACCCCAAGGTTCCTGGTCTGAGGGGGTTTCGCTGATGTTGGTTGGGGGATTTTTCAGCAAGGGGGATTTTCCAGCAGCACTGCCTCAAGGATCCTGGCTGTGGTCCCTGCCTGTGCCTGGCCATGCTGCAGTCGGACCCAGTAGCATCGTGTCCATTTCCATGGCAACAGCACACGCGTGACCATAATAAAGTCAGATTACAGCTCCTTCCCTGTGTGTGCGAGCAGGAAAGGAGTTTTCTGAGGTAAGAGCTCAAATGACTTGCAAAGGAGCATTTTGGCTGGGTAAAGGCAGACTTTCCAGTGGCTAGGGAGGCTGTTCATGCAATGCTGGAAATGCTAATAAAGATTGAGTGAATTTTCTGGGATGTTTTTTTGCTCTGCCAAGCAGATTTCATGCACGCGTGTAGTAGGAGCTAAATTTAAAGGCTGATTGTGCAGAAAGGGCTACAGAACAGTCTGCTTGTCCCGCAGGGTGATAACATGGGCTGTGTATTTTCTCAGACAGGGCTTTAATGGTGTGGGATCCAGTCTCAGCTTGGAGCCTGCTGCTGGGATGGCTGTTGGTCATGGGCTGAATGGGAACAGCCAGGCTGTGGGGAGAGCTCCCACACAGCCCTTGAATTTAATCTCTGAAAAGCTGGGCAGGACTGTCTTGGCTTGGCCAGTGATGAAGATGATCTCCCCTGGAGATGTGGTGTAGTCCATAGAGGTCCATTTGGTACCTCTGGAAGTCTCTTCCCAATGAGGCCATGACAGAACTGTTGGTAGGTCGCTGGTGTTGGTTGATGTTGTTGGGACTGTTGGTTGGCTGCTCCCCAGCACTGTCGGCACAGTGGCTGAGCATGCAGGGATCTGAAATTATGAGTCCTTTGACCCCAGCACGGCAGCTCCAGCACTTTGGTTAAAAAAGCCAGAACTCTTTTAATGTGGTCAGACCTGACGTTCCTTGTCCAGTTCAACTACAACGAGTAAAGTGAGATTCCTGGGGGGGCTTAGGAGCGCAATTTCTACTTCAGTATCTAACCATGCACAAGACCAACAGGATTTGGGCACCATGTGGGTTTTGGAGGACCAGGCATCTGAGCTGTGCTGAAGTGGGAGCGGGGATGCTGCTGTGGGAAGGACACCAAGGAAACTTGCTGCATTCTGAGAATGCCAGGTGTATCTCAGTGAGGTTTCTGTGGCGTCTCCTCGCTCAGTCTCATGGGGTAACATCAAAGGAGGCTGCCAGGGGAAACAAAGACCAAGGTAATACCTCATCCTGGGAGAGCCTTGAAAGCCTTGGCTGAGGGAAACCTGCCTGATTGGCTTCAGTGGGGCTGGCAAAGCTGGCTCTTCCCAGCACAGAGCGTGGGGCTGTGCTGGCCCTTCCCTGGGCTCTGTGACAACTGTGCGTGAATGGGACTGTTGCACACTGCCCAGGTGGCTGCTTATGACAGAAATTAGGGCAGTGCCAGGGCAGGTATTGCAGCCCAAGGAAGCTCCCAGAAGGTTCTAGGGAAGGGTTTGGTTGTGGGTTAAAAAAGGTCAGGCCCCAGGTACTGCCAAATGTCACAGAGGTTCAGGACCACACACATCCTGTGGTTTTGTGTTTCCCCTTCCTGTCCCTGCCACCACCTCTGCTGTGTCCCCCAAGATGTGGCTGTGAGCTGAGCGTGTGTTTTGGAGGTGGCACCCGGGCAGCACCCACTGACTCACCCAGTGGGTGTGAAAACCAGGGGCTGGCTTTAGCACCAGCCCTGCCAGAGGGATCTCAGCAGCTTTGAAGCATCCTCGCTGCTCAGCCCAGCTTGGCTCGCTTTCAGCTTGAGCACCAAATTCCTCCTCGGGAAGTGCAATATTCATGAAGGAGACACGTTAATTAGCAAGCCGTCTGCTCCCTGCTTTGGCATGTGAGTAGGTGGTGTTGCCTCTGGAATTAGGTTGAAATCCGTTTGGTATTTAGGTGCATTTGATATGCAAGAGCTTGTAGGCCCCTTAAAGAGCACCTCTAAAGCACGTTGAGCTACACACAACCTTCATGTGATATGTTTTCCTTCTGTCACTCTGGGACATGCAAGGACACATCATTCCCAAGCTGGTGTCCCCATGCCATCTGAACAAACTGCAGGCAGCCAACTGCCAGCATCCAGGACAGATCCAGCCGTTCCTGAGTGCATCCTCTCTTGCTGGCAGAGCAGCCCTCAAGAGATCCACGATTTTCTTGGACTTGGTCATGGAAGTTGCTCAGGGCAAGCTTACTCTCAAATGGCACTGTGTTTGGAAGTCAAATGAGCAAACCCCAGCTGTGCAGCTTCACAGCAGCTGTGTGTGGCTTTGCTGCTGTCCCCAGCCTGGAGAAATGTTGCTGTCTCTGGTCAAGGGTTTTGAGCCCTGAAAGGATTGTGCTGCAGCCTCTTATTGAAACCCAATGGCATGAAAGTGAACACAAAATGGTACAAACACCATCAAACCAAATTAATTGCAAATCAATTCCTGGCTGTTTCCACCACCATCACTGTTCCAGTGCCAGTATATTGTCTTCAAGTGTCAGTAAGTTTTGGCAACTTCTCTTGGCCACAAGAAGCCAGAATCTCTGGAATTGGGCTTTTTTTTTCCCTGAATCTTTTTAAGATATCTCCCTGTTCTGCTAAATTCTAAGAGTAAGAAGGTAGAAAGCAAAGATGCTAAAAACAACCAAAAATCTTGCTTGTGTTGTAGTTGAGAAATGAAAGCTTCTTTCCTTTTGTAAATTATTTTCAGTGGTTTCAATATTCTTTTCTTCTTATGCTTTTTTGTCATAGCAAAAAAATGAGAGGAAAAAATGGGAGAAGTAATGAAAAGACCAAATGTTTTTAATTTTCCGGTTAATCTCTTAAGAACTTTAAAGAGCAAAAAAGTGGCTCGTGCTAGTTTTTGGAAAAAGGCAGAGAAATTCCAGTTTCTGCCTGTCATTCTGTCCCCCCACTTGAAATAATTCATCCTGCCTTAAATTAAAACATTTGATTTGGAAACTGGGGCAGAAGGTGAGCGTTTGTGGGTGTGTTGGCAGGGGCATCCTGAGCAGAGAGAAGCTTTAGGGAGGGCAGGATGCAGCCCCAGCACTGCAGGGTGAGCTATACTGGGACTCTCTTTGGGTAAAACCATGGCGGGTGCTGCTGGGGTGGACGAGGAGGTGAAGACGCCAGCCCAGAAAATCTTTAAATACTTCCAGCACAGGAGCTCAGCCCCCACTCCTGTTAATTTGGGAGCTACTCCCAGCTGCTCTGGCTCCGAGGGATGCCCCGCTCCCAGGGTCAGCAGCCTGGGCACCCAGCACCCCCCAGGACAGCTCCTTGCCCTCTCTGCCTCGGTGGTGTTCTGGACACCAAAGGGACTGGAGGAGAAACCCTCGCTGCAGTGAGGGGTGCGTGCCGCCTTTCCTGTTGGAACCCCTCTGGAAGATGTTCATCACCAATGCCTTGTTTCTCTCGTTTAAATGAAGGTTTCTGCATCCACATGCATTCCTGCTCTGCACCACATGAGTCTCTGCTCCAGGATCTTGTCCTTGGGGTAGGTGGAGGCTTTGCTGAGCCCATGGACTCCTGATTATCTGCAGCATGAGGGTGCTCCCAAGCCAGGTTCATTGAGACAGGCTGAGCTGGGTGAGTTGTTTCCTTCCTGCGTCTCCTGAGCCTTTTCCCACCAGTGTCACCCAGCTCACCGAACAGGAGTCCTGGGGGCTGCTGCTCTGTCGCAGTTCCCTTGTTCGGGTGTACCCAGCTGCGCTCCATGAGCAGCCAGGCTTCCTTTCTGGTGCCTTCGGAAGCAAATCCCACAGCAGGGGACCGCTGTTGTGCCTGCTTTGCCCGGGTGCTGATGTCAGGGAGGAGAAGGAATGTCGGGAGAGAATGACTTCACGGAGCCGCTCCGGGAATTGGTCACCCCTCCTCACAGCGAGGGCTGCTGGAAGGGAGCCCAGGAGAAGCGCTGCCAATGATGTCTTCATCCTCATACCCCAATGCAGGCAGTGTTTGCAAACGCTGAGGTGATGCCGTTCAGCGAGGGGCCAGCCAGGGATGATAATGTAGCTTTGGGTGCTCAAAGCCCCAAGAGCCTCAAGGTGTGTTTCGGCTTGTGGGTCACAGTGGTGGGTTTGGATGGCTCTGGAGGAGGTGAAAGGAGGGAACTGGCTGTTTGGTTATGAACCTAGCGTAGGAGTTACTGAACCTCACAGTCCTGTGAGGTGAGGATTTCCCCATTTACAGTCACAGTGACGTTCTCCAGCTGCACCTGGAGCACAAGACGGGGATTTCCTAATGCAGCACAACTTTCATGGGCTGAATTGGTTGGCTGGTGAAAAAGTCCAAGCCTCAGCATGCTGTAGGACATCCCTGCATCCCACCATCACCTCAGAAGAGCATTGCAGGAACACTCTTGCCCTGGTGCAAGGGCTGCATCCACTGTGTTTTGTCCAGGGAGGATCCTTTTTGCTTTTACAAGAGTGAGAAGCAGGTTTGTTGAAAAGATCTCCACTGGAGTACCAAAAATGCTTTAAAATTGTCTGTTTTGTGTCGGGAAGGTGTAGAAATGCAGAATGGATGGTTCTTGTAAGCTGCCTCACATGAAACACCAAAGGAGGGAAGCAATTAATGAATTAATTTCACTATTCCCATTGGAAGGGTGCTGGCCACAGCCCTGGGAAGCGGTTGATGGGGATGTGGAAGGCAGCTGCCTCCCTTGCTTTGATCCAAACCACTGTGAGCACCTGTCCAGAAATGCGGGGTCATGCTGGCATCCTGCAGTGCCAGAGCCCGAGATGAGACATGGCTCCTCTTTGAAGTCAGGATCAATTATCTCTGAAAATAATATTAATTAAACAAAAGCAAAACAGAAATCAGGACTTACTCCTCTCCACTCCCCCATTGGGAAGATATGGCAAAGCCTATCCTGTGTTTGGGTTAGTGCTCAAAGAAGCGCAGGGAAGGTTTCTAGCAGCCTAGCTCCTTGGTGATGGGCCCATTTCAATCCTGTGGTTAATTATATTAAATAATTATCGGATTTAGCTTACTTACCCAGTGCCTTTTCATGCCCTGGGTGACAATGTGATGGCAAGGACCAGACGAAGCAGTGAGGGGCAGTGGACTCCATGCCCAGCACTTGGATCTGTGCCGGCCCCTCTCCCGGTGAGCTCAGAGGTGCCCAGGCTCACGCTGGCTGCACCTGGAGCATCTCGAGCTGGGGGTGACACAGAGGGAGCATCCAGAGCACTTGGGAAGCTCTGTGCACAGGGCCAGGAGCTGTTCCGTCTTGCTGTGTAATGAAACACTGCCACACCTGTGCAAATTTCCCCATAGCCTGGGGCTTGGGTGGAAACTTGTGGGATCATTAAATCAAGCTGCTTAGGAGCTGCTTGAAGATGGAAGGTATAAAATCGGGGTATGAAATGGTGATCGTGTCTAGACCATCCCCTGAGAACCTGACCAGCGAGTCTGGCTCTTGGCCAGTGCCCCTGAGGGACAGGCAGAGCTGGCTCGTGCAGAAAGCCCAGCTGAGCTTCTGCTCCATCTTGCAGAGTGTTTGGGGCTTGCCTGGCAAGGCCAGGATGTCACCTCACATGAGGAGCCAGCCAGCAAGCTCAGGTGGTGCCTGTAAGGACAGGACCCGAGGGAGATCGAGGAAGAGGTGTGTGGATCTGGGAAGCTGAGCTGGTCCTGCTTTGGGGAAATGTTCACGCCACTTTCAGAAAGGTTCTGCTTAACTCCTCTGCATTTGTGCTTCCTCCTTCCCCTGGAAAGAGATCCCAAGGAATTGGGAAGGAAGCTGGGTGGGAGAAAAAGGCTTTTCATTTGAAAGGCCCTGTGTGTTTGGGAGCTTCCTCGGTGCATTGCTCCATGCATCCCAGAAGACAGCTCCGAGCAGCTCCCTGCTTATGTGCATCCCTGGCGAATTCTGCGTTGCTCCCCCACCTTCCCTTCCCAGGGCATTAATTCCTGGGAGCCGGGTCTGTGCACTGGGGTCTGGTAATGCAACATCTTTTCCTTTGGCAGCCAAGACTGCAGGGTGGCAAGCGGATTGCAGGGGAGATCCCACACCACATCTTCATTCTGCTGCTCCTCAGTGACATATCCTACCTCTGGGCAAGGGGCTGGATCAGAACATGGAAGCCACATTTTTCCCTTGGAGACTTGTGCAGAGCTGGAGCAGCTCCAAGCTCAGCTCCCAGGCTTGCTCCTGCTCCATGCCAGGCTGCAGTGGTCCAGGGGCTGACGGGGATCCAGGTTTTGGCTGGGGGAGCAGCAGTTCTGGTCTGAGCAGAGGAGATGCAGGCCAAGTTGTTTTCCTCCTGCCTTCCACCCCTGTGCAGTGTGAGGGATGCTTCCCCTGCCTTTGCATGGCACGGGGTTGGTCTATAAATCCCTGTCCCCTGCACGGGGACAAATGCAAACGCTCAGTGAACCATGGCCTCCCCAGGTGACATTCAGCATGTGCTTCCCTGCGCTCTGACTGCCTCCCTGCAGTCTCAGCTCCCAAGCACCACTCAGGCTTTAGCATCTGCTCTCTTCAGCTTTGCAGCCCTGAAATGCACATTGGCTTCATCACATGCTATGTGCTGCTGACTGTGGGATGTGCCCAAATGTTGAGTAACTTCCCAAGCTGAGCCTAACTGCAACCGATGGGATCTAGGACTGTTTCTTTCCACGGGTCATGGAGAGCATTTGGACAGATAATTAGAAGAGGTGCTGCCCTCCCCAAACTGCTGGTGGGACAGCCAACAGCCAGGAGAGCGCTGGGTCGAAGGTTTGCTTGAAGAAAGATAAAGTGGAATTCTACTGGAGATGTCACACTGGATCTGAAGATGCCTTAAGTATTTTGGAGAGGACCAAGACTGATGCTAGATGGTTGTAAATTGCTATCAGAGGGGACATTTGAGAACCAAAACCCCAACTCTAGAGCTTGATTTTGGGTTCCTCTTTCTTACAACTGGGGCTCAGCACATGGGACCTGCCTCTCCTAACAGGATGAGTAAGGTGCTGGCTGTATCCCCCTTCCCAAAGCAGCCCCGGGCAGCTCCCATTAGATCGCTTTAAATCCAGCCCTGCTTGACCTTTGTGTCCAGTTTAAACAGCATGACCGAATCCTTGCCCGTGGGGAAGCCTTGTTTGATTGTGGAGGTAATAAGATGATTCGAACACAAGAGCTGATAGTTTCAAGTAACTGAAACTTAACCTCGCTGCATAAAGCGTCATTGTCCTGCCACAGAAATCCTCTGTCCGGGAGAGCACAGCTGCGGGGGAAATAAATGCTCTTCTTTTTTTCTTTTTCTTTCTCTTTTTGCTGTTTGTTTGTTTAAAACCCGGGGCCCTTGGGTTGGTTTGCTCTCGTTGGCCGTGGTGGTGGGATGTGGGTGCTGAGCTCTGCCCAGCGAGCTGGGGCTCCCTGAGTGGCTGCAGGGCAAATTCCCTTTAATCCAGGGAATTACACCCCAAGCAAAGCCATTGATGGTCATGGGTTTAGTTGAGATTCAGGCCAAATCCTGTCTGCATTGAAGTCAAATGGGAGCTTTAGCTGCTGGTTTCAGAGGGATCAGGGCTAGGACCTGCTGCCAGGTGTTGAGCACATCTGCCCTACTGACCTCAGCAGGATGGGCTGCCCTGCCCAGGGGTGGGATCTGCTTTCCTGGGTGCTGCAGTGATCTCAGAGTACTTAGGGTGGCTGTGGGTGCTCCAGCTGTGCTTTGCCTCCCCTGTACAGGTCCTGACTCCAAGCCAAGCCCACCTTGCTCCGTTTGAGCCATCACCAAGCGGCAGCTGCTGATTTGTCATTTGCCATCTCCTGATATGGAAACAGTTCATCACTGCCTGTAACCAGCAGGAACACCAGCTGGAACACCAGGTCCTGCCAGCATCTGTTTTGGACATCAAGGCAAGTGGGCCTGGGACAGCTTTATCTGGGGTAGAAAACTGCCAGTGGTGTTGTACTAGAACTGCTGCTGCCATGCTGTGAGGCCAGGGAAAGCACTCCCAGACAGGCCAACCTTCCACGGTGTGTTATAAATGGAGTAAAAACCCAGGTATTTTTGAACATGTTTATATGAGTGGTTGTTTTGGACAGAAGCTGCTGGTTCAGGGTGCTGGGAGCTGCAGGAGCAGCCACCTCCATCAGTGCTGCATGTCCAGCTCAGGGCTGTGCTGTTCTTCCAGCAGTTCAGACTGTGTGAAGGTAAGGGGCAGAGGGGTTATTTTGTTTGCTTAGTTTTATTTTTTAAAAATTCCTGGGTTTTTTTTTTTTCGTTTTTTTTTTTTTTGTAATTCCTCGCCCACACAAGTCCATGGGGTGAACAAGCAAAGTCTTAGTCCAGCTGGTTTTGGGCGCACTTAGAAGTCCCCACGGGGATTTTTTATCTGGCAGGGCTGGGATACTCTCTTCCCGGTCACAGCTAACATAAAAACATTTCTACTGATTAGTTGCACTTATTTATTTGTCCAAACACACAGCAGCTCAAGCCTGTGTTTGTGTGTGTACTCAAATGCCTTCCAAAAGCCACTCCTACCACCCCTGCAAAATAGTTGGAGGGTGACACAAGAGTGATAAACATCTGGCCATGGGAATGCTCTGGAGTGAATGAACGGGGAGTTGTGAATGGGGAGCAGTGCTGCTGAAGTGGTTTCACTCCACATGAGACCGAAATAACCCAGGCTCCCTTGTGTCCCAAGGGAGAGGCAGTGACCCTGAGCATCCAGCTCAGGAAAGTCCCTCGCTCAAGGAAGAGGCTTCAGTAGATGCTTCTACCCAAGCTCTTCTGCTGGCACGGATCAAGGCTGGATTTGTGCTTAACGGTTCACACTGAAATCCGTGCTCAGCCTTGACTCACAGGGGGAAGCAGCGGTTTGTGATCTGTGCAGGAATCAGCTGTCCTGTTTGTCAAAGCTTCCAGATTGATTTTGGGATATTTGTTGGAAGATGTAAGAAATTCTGCTGCTTGGGGCTGAAATAATGCCACTTAATTGCTGAGACACTGGGAAAGCCTCAGAGACTGAGTCAATACCAATTGCTGGTTCACATGCCAGTGAAATCCTGCTGGTGTAAGTATATTCTAGACAAATGTGATTTCTGTCCTCTGGGGAGTTAGCAAAGTTTTATTATTTTTATTATTTTTCAAACATTGGCTCTACAAGCTACTGACACTGCTCCAAGGAAATATCTTTGCCATTACTACTAAGTAGGTGCTTTTTAAAAACCTTAGAAAAATGAAAGCTTAAATGAAAGCCAGAAACAATTAAATCATCCAGTTCTGAAACCTTGCTAAACCCTAAGTTATTTTCTCTGGTTTATGGGTGTCTTCCCCAGTCTCTTTGGAATGCTTTGGGTTTTGCTTAAAAACACTGCAGTAGTGAGAAATGGTTTTGATGGGAGATCCAGCCCTTTTTTTGCATGTCCTCAGCACAGAGGCAGCAACTATTAGAAGAAAACCCCAAATATTTTCTGGGTGACGTGTTTCTCATCTGCCACTGTTGTGGGCACCGGGAAACGCAGGAACGTTCTGCCCAACTGCTGGCAGTGCCCTGAACCTGCCACTTACTCTTCTTTCCCAGGGCAGCACAAACTGACTCTCCAAGCTCAACAGAAGTTTCATGGTCCAGGTTTTTAGGCCCACACATGCCACAAGCCTCACTACAAAGAGCCCAGCTTGGCTCTGAGCCCTTGGAGGTGCTGATGGTGTGGAGCTCCATGGACCACCTGGTCCTGCACCTTACATCCCTCCTAGCCCTCATCTGCAGGGCAACTGCAGCTCTTGTAGGAATTGCTGGTGTCCCAGCATCCCACCACTTTTTAACTTGAATTTCTACCCCTTCTGTGCTTCCCTGCTCTCTGCTGCCCATGATTAGGGACAGGTCTTGGACAGTAGGGGTAGGAATGGTAGCTGATGTGGCTCAAGGTGACTAAGGAGGACCTCAGTGATGAACTCGGACAACAAGGAGCAGGGTGGCTGTGATCTCCCCAAAGACCTCCCCTTCTCAACTTGGGGTCCTTCAGCATGTCCCAGACTCAGATCCCAGGAAGCTCCAAGCCATGTGTCACTTCTGCAAAACCTTGGCCTGCTCATCTCAAGCCAGAGGTGCCTGATGAAGCTCCTGTTACCTTCCACAGTGGCCCAGAGCAGGGACCTGGCTCTGCTTGCATCCCTTGGGCAGAGGTATTTCCAGTGTAATGTCACTTTTTCCCTCTAGCACAGATGCACAAGCCAAGAAACTGTCAAATCATAGGGGCTTATCTGCTTTGGCCCTTGAGAAATGTCTTTTTCTGTCTTCATTTGGTGACCTGTACCTTATCCCAGCTGGTGAAGAGCTGGTTTATGATTCATGGCTGTGAAGAGAGGCTGACTTCAGAGGGTTTTGGCAGCGGCCAGGCTGAAGGTGGGTTTTGAGCCTGGTACCAGCTGCAGGAGCTGTAAAGGCTCAAGCAGCCTCCCAGGAGGGTCCCCACCTACTCCCAAGCCACCTGCACCTCTCCTAGAGGCAACCCCTTGCTGGCACTGGGATTTCTCTGCATGTGCCTTGATCCTAGAAGGGCTTTTTTACTCATAGGGAGGGTTGCATGGAAATAACCTGATGTGGGAATCTTTGCACTGAGGGGGTTAAAGTCTGTTCCCTCCTTCTGGGCTGACCATGGAAAATACTGCTCATGCCAGGGACTATGCAGGACAGAAACGAGGGCTCCTAGGATACAATTATACAAATAATACAACTTGTTCCACGAGCGGCGGAAACCAGCAAAGCCTGGTTTCCGATGGGTTTGTGTTGTGGAGTAAAGGACGTGCAGGAGCTTTCACTGGCCAGTAAAAGCTAAACACACACCAACACCTCCTCAGCAGCCCCCAAACTTCACAAAACTTACATTCCCATAATAACTGGGAGTCCCTGTACCATGTGGCTCAAAGTGTCCAAAAAGGAGAGTTGGAGAGGAGGGGTGCAGGGGTGGTGTGGCTGTGTAAACCTTGTTTCTAGAAAATCAGATTGTAAAAATAAGGAGGCAGGCAGGCGAACTCTGGGCAATGTTTCCATCATTTTCTACCTCAAACTCTGCATCCGCTTTGTGATAATGATCGTTTTCCCAGAGCCAAAGGCACTCAAAGGCAGGGGTGTTACATGACAAAGTGTTGGATTGGGGTACTTTGGGCCCACAGGGAGAGGAGGTGTCATTCTGTTTGGCAGTGTGGCTTTTGGCCTTCAGACTGGAGAAACTTGTGTCCCACTGCCTGTTTCAGCCCAGACTTGGCATTTTTGCTTTAATTGCCCCTGCATCTCAGACCTTGGGCTATCTGGGGGTCAGAGTGTGCTAAAAGCAGAGCCCTGCCCCTGTCCTCTGCACCAGGTGTGAGTGACCCCTGTGCTGTATGTGACACTGGGAAGATGCAGCTGTCACATATCCAGCTTCTGGTGGCCACATAAAGGAACCAGCAGCTTGGTTTTCTACTTTGTCTTCTGCTGGGATCACGTCACATTTGACTTTTAGGAGAGAATACACGTGTGATGCATGCTGGAGTCTCACAGGAGCCAGACCTTCATCTGTTTGTCACAAGCCCCTTCTTAGGAGCAGCACCAGCTCATGTCACCCTTTGAGGGACAGAGGAGCAGTGGAGATGAGGCAGGGGTTTCTAACTAAACCCAACAAAGATGTGCTTGATGGTTTTCATCAGGATGTGGTGAAGGCTCCTTGTTGACGCACTAGTGGGGAGGAGGGGCGAGCTGCTGTGTCATTTTCATGAGGGTGGCAGTGGGGCCACTGGTGTCCCTTCACTCTGAGCCACCCAGCCCTGGGGACAGGCCCCAACAGCACTTGGTGTCCTATGAGTGAGTAGCGGCTGGGGGAGCCCCGTTCTTGTCCCCACTCCCCTGGGTAGGAAGCAGCGTGGTCCATACCCTCCCCCAGTCTCCTGAGCCAGCCAGAGGAGTTGTGACTCTGGTGTGCTCCTTGACAATTTGTCTCTGGGTTGGAGGGATGAGCATGAAAGCTGTGCCTGGCCAGGTGGGGTGGCAGGAGGCTGCTCTGCCTCGCTGGGAGCGCAGCCTGGAGCTGTGGCGTTGGCAGGAGGTGACACAGCTGAGGTGACTCGTTCCTGCCAGCGCACGAGACACCTCTGGGGTGCTCATTAACAGGGGGAGGAGAGGGTCTCGAGGTAAACAGAGCAACGCTGGCAGATGACTGCGCCATCTCTGCGCAACCTCGTCTAAGCCTATTTATATAAATCATGTGAAACCCAAATTAGAATTTTATCCATCTGCTGTGCTGTAAGTCGCTCTTCCACCAGCACAGCAAGCCAAGAAAATGCTCTTAACTCCGTAAGATCTGCCTCGAGTGTGAGAAAGTTTTGTACACAAGGCCCGTGGCTGGTGTGGGGGGTGCTGTGCTGCAGCACCCTGCGAGGCTGCAGGACAGGCTGTCACCAGGCCCTCCAGAAGATAGCAGTGTCTTGACATCAGATGCGAGCCAGGAGGAGGTGTGGATGTTCAGTGAGAAGTCTCCAAGGCTCCTCACTGTGTGCGGGAGGACAAGGGCTCACCTCTGCCTCATGCGTGACACAACCATGGCTGAAAGTGTGGAGCAGCACCATCTCAGCCCCTCACCTGTCCCGATGCTGAGGCCCAAATGCTGGGGTGAACTTGCCATGGTTTGCACAATGAGGAAGGCAGGGAAATGCTCTCTGCTCTTCCCCATGTCTCCTACTTGTAACAAAGCTGTACTTTCAGCCTTTCCCTCAGGGAGGCTGCTACCCCTTGGCTCTGCAGATGCCCAGTGCTCTGCACGGGGCAGCTCCTTGGAGGAGTTACACCCAGGCACCCCCCGCGTGGCCACAGCTCTGTGCCTGCCTTTGTGTGTGGTCACTGAACCTGCCGCTCCTGTGGGAGCACACACTTGTGTTGTGGGAGCATCCCAGAGCCGCTCCTGGGGGAGCACACACTTGTGGGAGCATCCCAGAGCCGCTCCTGGGGGAGGACACACTTGTGGGAGCATCCCAGGGCCGATGACTCGGCCGGCCGGACACTGCCCTGGCAGCCAGCGCGGAGCTGGCCCCGCCACAGCACAGCAATTTCTAGGAAACGCGTCTGCCTCCTCACACGGGAGGTCCCTGATGGAGATGATGACTCACCAAGGGATCTTTCGACCTCTTTACCCGCCACTATTACGATCTGCCTTTCTTGGCATTCTGTGCTTTTCCTGTCATTAAAAATAAAACATTTTTTAAAATTATTATTATTGTTTTCTCCTCACCAAATTGGAAATTTCTGCAAACAGTTTGGGGGTAAACAAGCAAAGACGACACCGTGGAGGAACAGTTGGTCAAGTTTGTGAGAGATGGAGCCAGATCTAAATATGGCACAGCCTCGCTGGTACGGAGCAGAAGGAAGGAGGCATATGTGTCTGAGCAGTTGGATTGCTGCACGCTCTGTTAGATTTCCTTACCATCAAGTGCGTATCTTCCTCTTTCCTTTCCTTTTTAGCATAAAGAAAAGGAGTAGAAGCTCACCAAAAATGTCTTTGGGTGGAAATAGGGAAGAGCTACAAGGAATGATGGACCGTGTCCATCCCCACTGGCTCAGTTCATGGGTGGAGGCAGATATGTCTGGATGAGATGCTCCTCTACAAGGACCAAACCAGGATGCCACCCCCAAAATCTGGCCTGGTAAAGGCCTTTTCGCAGGTGACCTCCACGCTGCTTGGCAGTGATGGAGTGACCACTTTGGGCCATGCATCCCACAGAATCCAAGATCTGCAAGAGAGAGGAGGTCAGTGCTGTTCATCTGGAGATGCTGCACACTCAGCCTCCCCAGCTGGGCCTCTGTACACCAGGAGCAAGATGGACCAGGGGCTCTGGGCAGTGCCCTCAACTGGGTGTCTCCTCCAAAGTCCCAGACCGCTTTGTTGGAACAGAAAACCTGATTCCCTCTAGCAGTTCATTCCTCCTGGGAAGTACATCCTCACACCCCACGGGTTGCATCAGCTTTTTGAGCCCCTTTGTCTGCTGACAAAACGCCTGGAGAGAAATCGATGTCCTTGGAGTGTGTTCACTGCTGGAAAGAGCTGCACAGGGGTTTCACTCTCCCTCCGTGGCTGACTGCAGACACAGCCCGAGGCCAGGCTATGCTGGGGAGACAGCTGTGTGCTGCTGGATGCACCCTGCCACTCCTCATGTCGCTCCTGTGTGTCCTGGTGGGCAGCTCACAACCCCTGGGCTGGGGTGCTGAAACTTTTTTGTCTGTGGGATGCTCTTGCTGAGTTTTCCCACACCCAGTGAAAGGCAGGGAGCTGGAGAGGAGAAGCCAAAGGTGAGACTCTTGCAAGCAGCTTCAGCCAGGGAACATGTGCAGAACATGACCTCCACTAAAAAGTCAGTATTTGCCAGCAAATAACATACGGTTTTCTTTTTGTTTAATTGCCTCAGTCTCCTTAATGGCATTTTTGATCAGAGGCCTCGAAATCCTCAGCACAGGAGAAAGAGCTGCAGAGAGAGAAGGAAGCAAGGCAGGTCCCAGAGCACTGGCTGTGCTCCTTGATGTCACAGCTGTGTCAGCTGCCTCAGAGCAGCACCTCAGCTACTTCTCCTGCCCTCTGAAGTCTTGTGTGAAAATGGCCAAGAAACAAAGGGCCCAGCCTGCTCCTGGAAGAGGAAAAGGCTGTTAGTGTTGCTTGAATGAAGGGGATGAGGACAGCGCCTGGCTCTGCATTCACATCCTGGGAAAGCAGTTGGGGTTTGATCCTGGTTTGGTCATCCACTGATGAGATAATTTTTAACACCAACCATGTGAGTATAAAAAGGATTAACCCTAAGTTTAAGAGCTTTAATCACATTAAAAAAAAAACCATTGTCAAAGCATTTGTGTAAGGAGATGTTTCAAACGCCCTTTTGAGAATGCAGAGGTTCATCTTAATTGGAGAGGTAGGAACAGGAATATAGAAACTATCTTTGGCAATGCAACGCTGCTGCTTGTTTCACAATTTTGCTTAATTCATTTTTATGAACAGGCTCTTAATTCAGTTTAACCCAGTCTCTTTTCTCCCCCTGTGCAATGCAATCCCATTTGTGTCTAGGTTACTGGCAACCAGTATATCAAGCTCTAGCCAAGCATGTATTAAAATAAAGCTGCAATCTGCTGAAAAACAGGTTTTAAGATGGAAACAAATAATTAGAAACACACAAATTAGTGTCTGTCTGACAACAGGTTGAGCTCTGCACGGATTTAAACAAAGCTGTAATGGCAGGATGTGAACGGTTCAAACTGGAGGCAGCGGCTGAGTGTTGATTTTAATGGGTCAAATGGAAAAGATGTGGGGTAGTAGCAAACCTGGTTGGTTTTGGCTGGTGCTGAGCACCCAGAATTGTGAAATAAGAGAGAAACACGTGGGGGTTTTGTGTAACTCACAGCGTTTTAAGGACTGAGGCCTGGGTGAAGCAGGAGCTTTGGGTGATGTTGGAGGCAGCTGCTGCCTCCTGGTCCTGCCCCTCTGTGGGTGCCCACACTGGTGTGTGTTTGCTGGGCTGTGGTGACAGTGGGGAAAGTGTGGAAGCACTTTCTGTGGGTTTGTACCTTTGCTGTGGGCGTTTTTGTGCCTGCAGACTCTGGCGGTCTGGCAGAGAGTGCTGTCCGTGCCCCTCGGCCGGGCAATGGACAGCGGCTGCTGAGAGCAATCGAGTCAAATAATCTTTTTCTCCCATTCGCACAACCATCTCACCGCTGGAATTGCAGTGTGCCCGGTCCTCAGCACGCGTGCGAGCGAGCCAATCGCTCCAGCAGCATGGATCGTTCTTCTGCGCCCATTGTTATGGAAATCGCCTTAGAGACTGTTGCTCCAGCAAACATTTTTAGAAGCACGAGTGAGTTGCGCAACAGGAAAGCTACTCGGAGGTGAGGAAAACCCCCCTTCAGGCTCTCAGCGCTGCCCCTTCCTCCAGAGCCCTGCTGGCTCTCCTGGGAGGGATGGGATTTTGGGTGTTTCTTTGCCTGGTAAGGCAGGGAGAAAGTGCGTCTGGAGGAGAAGCCCCTTCTGCGTCAGTCTCCAAGGAAACCCTTGGTGTTGCGTGGCTCAGCCTTTGTTGCATGCCTGGAGTTTGGCCAGTGGCTCACACATCCCAGACTTGTGCCTGAATCATACATCCACACTTCGATCTGCCAGTGGCGTTTTATGAGTGCGAAATTCAGGCAAATTGTGGGGTTTTCCTACCCCTAGATGCCACTTTATCTCAGAGAGACTCATGGTTGGATTTGGTGTGCAGAAGTGAAACCAGCCCTATCTCTGTTTCGAATGCACATTCCTCGCCGTTGAGTCTGAAAGGAGAAGCCTCCTAATGCTCCCACACCTCCCAGCTTCTCCAGAGCGAGCCTGGGAGCTGCGGTGGTTACAGGGAAGCTTGGGCAGCAGGTGCTTCCAGGTCTGCTGCCACCAGCCTGGGTGCAGTGTGTGAGCCAGGGCAGGTCACCCCGAGCTGGCTGCCTCTGCCCACTGCCTGGTGACAAGCGGGAGGAGCAGAGGAGAGCAAGTCACTGTCCCAAAAGTTTCCAAACCCCCACAGGTTAGGACTGGCCACCTACACAGGCAGTTTCACTGCTCACCCCCCATTTGTGCTGAAATGCCCAACCCTCAATTTTAATAAAAATAAATCATCTGTTCTTGTCTCCATTAACTACAAACAATTGCTTCCCTTGTGTTTGCTTATGCTCTTCGCCGCTGCCTGCTGTGGAGCAGGACCAGCTCTCCAGCCTGTGCCCAGGAGCTCCGGGCAGCCTCAGCTGATGGAAGGGGAAAGCGCGGATCCAGTGACCTTTGTTTGCGTAACTGCTGCCCACAGCCCCTGCCTGACATTTGAGGAGTGCTGTGAGTGCTCGAGGGGGCCTGGGGATGGGGCATTGGCCAAAGCACATGAACCTCATCCTTGCTGGTAGAGTCCAGGCTGAGCTGTGACCCTTCCTTTCCCTCTCTGGAGGTCCCAGGTGACTTTCACGGTGACGCCTCACCAGGAACCAAGAACAGGACGCTTCCTCCAGCTCCTTGCTGGCCAGGCAGAGGGGCTGACCACAGTTTGTCTATTCCCAGGACTGTTTAATGCCCACAGCAATGCAGCCGGAGCAGGGCGGGATGTTTGGCTCTGTGGGATGTTGCGTTGCTCACTGCCAGTGCCATGGGATAGGATGAGAGGGAGCTGACAGGCTGGATCTGGGAGGGGACCTCGTCATCCCAATGGAGATGCTGGGAATTGTGAGGTGATGGCGAGATGCCACTGCATAGCCTGGCTGTTAAACAGGGACCTCTCGGGTCCCCAGCTTCAGCCTGACTGCTCCTTGGCATCCCCCAGCACTGCCTGGGGTGGGGAAGGACAACTCCATCCCCTCCCAAGCCTGCATCCTTTGGCTTTTCTAAGCTGGCTGGTCCTAATGTCTCCAGGCCCTTCCTGCAGGACCACAGTGCTGGGTGCTGCAGATGTGGTTTGAGCCACTGAGCACCCTGACCCTCATCCTGGTAAATTGTCCAGCTTTGCAGCCAGGACAGCTGAAAGGGCATTTTTCTCCCTGAACATGGCAAACTCTTTATCCCGAGGATCCTTGGTGTTGTTAACCCCCAAAGCTCAACCCTAAACAGCCAGAAGCACGAGATTAGCATAAGCCCCCAAATTTCTTTGGATAAAGAAAATTTGGGGGGAGGATGAGGAAGGAGAATTCTTTTGGTTTTACATTCTGAGCCACTTGTGCTTACTTTACCTCCCTTAGTACTTTATCTGCTGCACTTGTGCTGGCTGGAAGCTCCCTTTTATTTTGTTTTGTTTGCTTTTAATGTGAAAACGGAGCTTTTTAGGGCAAGTAGCTGAAGCTTGGCCACAGGAACTGAGCCCTGGGCCGTGCCTGACTATGAAAGTCAGATGCCTTTGCTGGACATCTGGCTGCTTTAGTGCCAGATAGCAGGGAAGAGCACTTTAATATTTATCCTGAGCTAAAAAAACAAGTAGAATGGAGAAAAATATACAAAGTAGGCCATGAAAACAAGGTTTGTGAACATCTGAGATCTGCTCCTAATTAATAGCAGTTCCCATCCCAGAAATCATACCATTCAGCAAAAGTTAATCATCTTTGCTCATACATACAATACACTTCAAGAGAGAATGAGTCACCCTCATTGAAATGTCTAATGTTATGAAATCCAGTGTGACTGATGTAACAGACCCAGCTAAGCTCTCCAAATTGGCCAGCAGCACCACGGCGAAGCCGCCTGCGTGTGAGTTGACTTCATTGAGTTTTGCTTGTTTGCACCCGGAATGGATTTTCCGTTTAGTTTCTGGAACAGACTCACAGCAAAGGGCCCAGGAAGGATGTGGGAGGGCAGGTGAGTGTGGCAGGAGGGGTTGGCATCACCAAGCCCCCATGGTCCTCACTTCCCAGCATGGAGCTGCCTGTCCCCACCTCTGGGAGCCCACAAAGCTACCCTGCACAGCGGCCCCGATCCTGCAAATGTTTGGGCTCCCACGTAATTCACAGCTCTTTGGGGAGTCTGGGACCAGCACTTCAATCACACCGCTCTGCATGTTTAACCATTCGCAGGCCTCGGGATCTATTCTTCCCTGCTTGCTTGAGAGAGAAATGTAGGTTGAATTCAGCATTAAGATTCTGCCTTGATATCAGCTGTTCCCTCTTAAATTAAATATTATTACCTGCAAACATTTCCTTTTAGCACTGGGAGCCGTTTGCTTGGTGTACTTTGTTTAAATGTCACCATATGAATTACTGAAAGTAATTTAAATATTTAAAGACATATACTGCAAGTCTAATTTTATTTTGAAATCCCGAGCCAGGCTCGCAGCTGATGCAGCAGATAACAGCTCAGCCTGGCACCCCTGGTTCCTGGCCCAGTTCTTTAAATTAATGATTTACATTTCCAACACCTTTCACCCAACAAGTCTGGGCTCTGAGATTTTTTCTCCAGCCAGATTTTCTTCTCTCTTTGAGGCCTTGCAGCCCCTCTAGGATGGGTGTGAGTCCCTGGGCAGGTTCTCTCCCATCCACCCGTCCACCTTGGCTGCCCTTCTGGGGCATCTGCTCCATAGGGCAAACCCTGGGAGCAATAACATCAGAAATGCCAGGGCCCCAGCAGAAAAGACAGCAGTGCTCTTGCATTTCGTGTTTTCCAACTAGAGAAGATCCCCCTCCCGACACAACCTTTTCATCTCTCGTTATCTTTATGAACAGCTTAAAAAAAAGGTACCATTTCTGGCACACCGGCCCCGCTGCTGAAGAGCTGTTCCTCTTCCACCTCCTTCGCCTGCTCCGATTAAAAGCTACAGGTAATGCTGGGGAGTAAATGAAAGGCTTTCCATGAGGAAATAAGCTAAAAGCGTAAACAAAAGGCTGATTCTTAGAAGCAAACAACTGAAGCTGTCACCAGGAAAACACGGTGATGAAGCACTCTGGTCCTCGGAAGTTGCCTTACATGTGTTGGAAATTACCTTCTGACTCAACCAGCTTGGTGTGTCTGGTGCCACTGTGCTAAAAGCTTTTAGTTGACCTGAATACCCAAGGTTTTTAAGGAAATAACATTTCCCATGAAAAATGTCACCATCAGAGCCAAGCCTTTCCCGAGCAGAGCTTGGGTTGGGTGGGTGATTTCTCCCGCTCCTGGGAGCAGCCTCCCTGGGGAGCTGAGCTCCCACTGCCACGTCCCTGTGGCAGCAGCTGCTCCGTGGGCACATCCAGAGCTCTGCTCTGCTCTCACAGCTCTGCTGCTGCGGCAGGGGGTCTCCAAGGCAAGGCCCAGGTGAATGCCTTTTCGTCATTCTGCTGCCGTCTCCTGGAGCGTTCCTCTTTCCTGCTGCCCTTCTCCCTCCGGAGCGCAGTCTGGCTTCTTACGCAAAGCCAGTGACTCATTCCCTGGGATGTCTCTGCTTAAATTTGCCTGGTCACCTCTTTCCCTGAGCGCTGCTTCCTCGCTTGTCAGATGGTGAGGGAAGGAACGGTGACACACAGGCACAATGAGTGCTGAGATGGCACTGGCTGCTCGCAGGATCCCCCTTTCCTTGTGCCCCGGGTGTCCCCAGGCCCGTGTCCCCCCTCTGTTGTGGGCAGTGGTCAGAAGGGAGCGATATGTGTCTCCAGTCCCATCCTTTTCTCCAAGACCCATCCCTTGAGCTATTAAATGCTGTGAGCTCTCCCTGCCCCCCTGACTTCGCACGTTCCAGGGTGCCGTTCACGAGGATCTCAATGTGCAAAGAGGAGCTTTTTGAACCCCAGCAAAGGGAATAGGAACTCCTGCCCTCAAAGAGGAATAACCCCACTCACCAGTACAAACTGGGGGCCAGCCAGCTGGAAAACAACTTTGCAGGTAAAGACCGGGGAGGTCCTGGTGGACAAGAAGCTGACCATGAGCCAGTGGTGTTTTCTCACAGCCAGTAACATCACGGGCTGAATTAAGAAGAGCATTGCCAGCAGGCCAGGGGAGAAGGAGGAAGGAGGTTTTGATTAATCCTTTTTGACCAAGCACTCCTGCCATCGGTGGAAACTGGATTGGCACCTTGTGAGTGTTTCAGATACTTCTTGCCATCTCAGGTCCAGCAGAGTGCTGCATGAAGGAACTTTAACCCCATTTCAAAGCTTGAGATGCAGGACACAGGCAGAGGGAAGGGACCTGCCCAGCATCACACAATTAAGCCAGTGGTGGGTTGGGAAGTGACCAGACTGTTCCCTGAGACCTGGTTCAGTTCCCTCTGTACTGGGTCATGTTCTTGTAGGTCATATATGTGTATTCAAAAGTTGTGAGTGTACCCAAGAGTGTCAAGCTGGCCAAAGAGATTCTTTGTGTTCAAAATAAAGCCCTGTTTCCTGGAAACTAAACTTTTTTTGGGGGGAAAAAGAGCAGGGCTCAGCTGAACGTTGCTAACACTGGGAGGAAAATAGAAGTTGTTTCTGATGCTCTGAAAGAGGAACCAGTCCCTTGCTCCTGAAATGCTTCACGGAAATGGCTTCTTGGAAGTTGTTCAGTTTTATTTTAATTGTAGTGAGGGGTTGCAAAACCAGAGAATTTGGTGCAAGGAAAACACATCTGGAACTAGAACATCTTTACAGATGTCCAGCAGAACTTCTCCATGTGGGAGCAGTGCTGCCACAGCACAGGTGGTGAGGGCTCAGAGCAGGCCAGGTGCCTGGGCTGCCTGTCCATCCAAAGCCACCAAATACGCCCAACCCAGAACAGCTACGGGAATGAAAAGCAGCATTGTGGGGAATGTGCACTGGCTGGGAGACCCGCACAGCTCATTGGAATAAAAGGATATGAACAATAACTGACTTTAAAGCCACCCACGGTGAGAAGCAGCAGCACAGTGCGAACTGCTGCCCCTGTGTCTGGGTTGGCTGAGGGTTTAACAGGAGCATTTTGGGGTTTCACTGAAACCCAGGGCTGTGGGGCACTGCCACAGTGCTGAGGTGCCTCTGGTGTGCTCTGGTGTAAATCCCAGGCAGCGCTGCCAAAGCCACCGGGACTGCCCTGGCTCCACTGTGGCAGGGCTGAGCTGGGCTGCCCCACCCTTGCAGCAGTGGGGAGAAGTCCTGGCAGGGTTTGCATTTCAGAGGAGCACCCAGGTGCCTCCCAGAACCAGGATGAGGAACAGTGACCACCCAGTGTCCTGGTAGGGGGTGGCTCTGCTTGAAATCAGACCCAGCAGCAATAGTGAAGAGGGAGAATGCAAAGGCTGGTGAGCCAAAGTTTGGTGAAGTCTTATGTCTCCTCTCAGCTTCTCTCACCTTCTCCCACACCTTTTGCCACCAGAGGGGCAGGCTGGGCACTGGAGAGGCCATGCAGAACCTTCCCTGGGAGGCTCTGCACTTCCTGCACCCAGTCCAGATCTTCATCATCCTGCTGCTTCCCCTGCCCCAAGTCAGCATGCCAGCAGCAGCCTGGGGGAGATGAGTGAGAGTCACAAAACTCACCCCTGGGCAAGTACTGGGAAGCTGGGTTGGAGACACAGAGCTGGGTGCAGCCCGCTCAGTGACAGCCCTTCCTGGTGGGTGGCGAAGCTGCTTTCACAATAGTTTCCCAGGAAAAGCCTGCACCAGGAAGCTCCCCACTTAGGCTCCTTGGGAAAAAAAAAAATCTTCCTCTGCAGGAAATTACTTCTTGAAAACAGCCTGTCTGCCCAGGAGAAGCTGCTGAGGAACTGACGTGCGCGGGGCGGGCGAGGTGCTGGGTCTGCAGAGCCAGGGAGGGGATGGAGCAGAGCAGAGCCGAGGGCAGGTACTCAGACAGCACCAACAGGTCCTGCACACCGTGTCTTGGGCCATTCATCTCTTGCTGGACTCTTCTCTAAGGAGAAAAGGCTTTTCTAGCATACAAAAGGAGGAATGCTTATAAATGGGATATAGAGGTCTGTATGAAACTCCACACTGTGCAGGCTGTGTCCTATACATGCCTGAGGCTTGAGAAAAGATGTTATTGGCTTCTTAAGTCCCATAAATGTCCTGTCCTCCTCTGTCATTGCAGTAACAGACTCTGGAGGGTCTCATGGCAAAGGGAACATTGAAGCTTTCCCCTCCTCTAGTCCTCTGCAGGGGTGATGACACACAGCTTCCAGACCTTCTAATTTAAAACTCACTGCTAAAAGGATAAATAATCTTTAATATTCTCTAGTTATTTCTCTGGAAGGAGCCTGGAGCCCAGGAAGTGAGGCAGGGAAGAAGGGAAATGGTGTTGCTTAAGGATGTTTTCTCAGTTTAATTAGATTAGAGCTGCCCTCTCTTGCTGGTGGAACCTCTGGGCTCTTGAATTCTGCTTAAACATGAGCCCCCTTTCTCTCCTTGGTTTCATAGAAAACATGCCACCCCCTTTTCCATAAAAATGCAGGAGTTTCCTCAAACCCTGAAGATGGAGCCAGACTTTCCTTAGGTGACCTGTGAGGGCAGCAAGAACAAATTGACACATTGGACATGTCAGTTCACTTTTTCACTGTGAGGGTGGTCAAATACTGCCCCAGGTCGCCTGGACGTGTGGAGTGTCCATCCTTGGAGATATTGGGACACCCAGTAGTAGGGGTAGTACTTGGCCCTAAGAGATGCTGCTGTGAGACAGGAGCTGGACTGGACACTCCTCAGAGGGATCTCCAGCCCCTCTGGGCTGCTGTGGCCACTGTGAGATGGTAACTGCCCCAGGCTGCCCAGACCCTGCATGTGCCTTCTGGCTTTTGCACAGGTGGGGATGGTTTGCTTCTGCTGCAGGAACCTGAGAACAATTTTGTTGTCTTTGGAGCAGAGTTCATTGACACATTGACATGAAAGTCTCCAGCTGTGCAGCAAAAGTGCATCTCGGAGAGTAAAATGCTATATCCATTTAACAGAAGAGAAATGGCACGATCCCAGGATCTGCCAAGGCCAGTTCCACGTGCTTGCAGCTGCCTTGTGCTTCCCGAGATGCTCCACAAAGGTTTCTCCTTGTGCTGCTGCCTCCCCAGCCCCCCTCCATCTGCCTTGCCGTGTGGAAGATGCTTCCAGGGCTCAGCATCCTCGCGGGATGGAGCCCGACAGCGGAGACGCTGCCCTGGGGCAGGGCTCTGCTGGGAAGGGTGACTCTGTTCCCATGGCTGAGATGGATGTCTGCAGTGCCAGAGCTGATGCTCCGTGGGGATGGTTTGCTGCAGACAGGAGACTTGGACCCTCCTGCTGAGCGTTTGTGGGTGAAGGGCTTCACCAGGCCAAAGTCATCTGACATTTTTCTCGGGGGCGGGTGAAGTTAATGAGTCCAGATTAGGCAGTGCGGAGGCTGGGGAGCTGGATTTCTGCTGAATATATATGAAGACAAATGTAAATTCTAAACTTTCTAGGGAGTATTTTTACCCTGGCTCAGTGTTAACATTGATAAAAATAGTCACAAATTAGTGCAGGAGTAGAAAGTAAAATTGGGGCCTTTTTTTTTTTTCCCTGTTGAAACCATGCATCTGTTTCTCTACCAGGAGTTAACCTCTTACATGCATTAATGAAACATGGGGTAAACCATCAACAAGTGCCCTCTCCTGACAAAATAACTCCTACTACATTAAATAATTGGGAAGGGAAGCCGAAGTTAAATAAAAAGCCTTTTTAAAAAAGATTTTTAAAGATAGAAAAAAGTGATTCAGTCCTGGAAATTCAGCACTGCAAGAGGATGTTAACATCACACCAGCCCACCTGCCTGGTTCCTTAGCACCCAAACGCTTGCAAAGGTGATGGAAGGTATCAGCCCCATTCTACAGATGGGAAGAGCGCAGTACAGAAAACTGTGATTTCACTCAGTGTCACAGAGCGAAACTGCAGCTGGCCTGGGGGCCCAGCTTACCTGAGCAAATTCCCAGCTGAAATCCTGCTCACAAAACACTGCTTTGAGCTGCCAGTCCAGCATTAAGCTGCCAGGAAGGTGCTTCCTCTCTTGGTACTGATGGATATTTGACCACAGGCACCTGAGACAGGTGCAGACTCCTTCTAGAAGGAGCTTAATAACTTTATGGATTGTATCTGGGCCACCAAACACACCTGATACCTCTTATTAGATGTAGCAAACAGCTGATGAGCAGTGAGAAGGTAAGTCCTATGAAGGTTTAGCTGCTACAGCCCAGATTTGCTTGGGGAGAGACTGGAAGGAAAATCCTTCGGGGGTGAAGTGTTGTGGAAAAAGTGCATGTTAAAAAGAAAAAAGTTTTTCAGAGGTTCATTTTTAAGAAGAAAATAATATATTAGCTTCTGACCAGCTTCTAATTTACTTTACTCTTCAAATCCTTTGGAACCCCTGCTCTCACCTAAGCTGTAGGTAGTACCACGCATCCCCTTGGGGTGTGACACCTTCTGCCCTTTACTCACATCTTGCCTCCCCCCTTGGCTCAAAGCAGGGTCTGTCACATCCTTGGGAGCAATGCCTCTGCAGGGGCTGCCTGGGTTTTGGGCAGACCTCTGCTAACGATGCTCTTACCTTGCGTTCTGCCATGACTCACAGTCTTTGTTTCTGAAACATCGGAACAGCCTGTGGGCTCTGCAGTCAGAGAAGCTGGGAAAAGAGAGGGGGTGGTGATGGAATGAGGAACCTGAGATGGCATCTGCACTGGCATCACAGGAGATGGGGACAGATGAAGACAAAAGCAGTCTGAAGCCAAGCCAGCGAGATGGGGCTGTGGGCAAGGGAAAGTTGCCTGGTCGCTGCACTGGGCGTTGAGTAGAAGGACTGTTGGAGGAGAGAGTCTTTCTACGGCAGAAAAACAGCCAGAAAGATGCACACAACCGGTGTTATAAACCCGGGGTCAGTTCTGGTAGTACGGCATGGGGGTGATGGCAATCCCCAGGCTCCCCAGGGCAGTGGTCACAGCACCAAACCTGCTGGAGTTCAAGAAAGGTTTGGGCAATGCTCTCAGGCACGTGGTGGGGTTTTTGGGATGGTGCTGTGCAGGACTAGAAGCTGGGCTCAATGATCCTGTGAGCACCTTCCAACCCAGGATATTCTATGATTTCATAAATCCACATGTAGAGAGGTTATCACTGTGCTGTCGTTGTCACAAGCACTCGGGGCTTTTGGGAGCTGAGCAGGAAGCTGCCCATTTCTGGACACTTGTTGCTCTTGTGTCTGTCACTAAAGCCTCGTACACGGGGAGACAAACGCCACCACCATCCCTGAGCCCCTGCCAGCCCCCTGGGCTGAGGGAGGCGCTGGCACACCGTGTCCTGGCCCCAGCCTGCACGCCGTGTCTCAGGAAACCTTGCGGGGTCGAGGTGCCTTCTCCGCGGGAGGGGATTTGGGGGAATGTCCTCAGCTCTCTGCAGAGCAGGGATTTATTCTCTGACGGGAGGAACCCCCCTGGACGTGGGTCCCCGGAGCCCGGCAGGATGGTGCCTTTGGCTGAGGCGCACTTTGGAGCGGCTGACTCCAGAGGGCAGCACGGCGACGGGCTGGCACCGGCCGCTGCCCCTGCCCGCGCCTGTGCCGCCCTGCCCGCCCTGCCCGCGGGCTGCCGGGGGGCATTCACCAGGATGACCCCTGCCTCCGGGAGCCCGGAGCAGGCAGAAACCAGGGGAAGCTCTTCCAGCGTCCCTCAGGTCCTGGCTGGGCAGGCAGAGAATATCACCCTGCTGTTAAGTGACACTGTTTTTGCTTTGGCCCTTCTCAGAGCGAAATCTGGTCTTGTCTCCGCAGGTGAAGCGTCTGGAGCCTGTCCCGAAACTTATGTGGTTGCTGATGCGACCGCAGAATGGAGGTGAAACATTTCTCTTCTGGTTTCACAGGACCACAGCCTGGCGGCTACACCTGCCTCCCTCGCACCACCAGAAAGGATCCCTGTAAGATTTCTGGGTTGTTTTCAGCACAATAGGGACTTTAGACCCAGATTTTAGTTCTTTGCACAAGCCGCTGCTGTTCCCCTTGTGAATTGAAGGTGCTTCGATAAACATTCTGAAAGGTCAGCTATTTTCACTGTGCCTGCGGCTTGCATAAGAACCTCAACATCCTCTGCTGCAAAGAACAGTGTTAGGAACTTCCTACTGCCACACTGAATCACAATAGCTTCCCACAGCAACCAGTGGTAAAAATAAACTGGGCAAGGGGAAGTGGACAGCTTCTGCTGTTCCGCTTTCTTGGGCACACTTGAGTCACAAAAAAAGCGATGTAGAACAAGACATTTATTTTGCTGATGCCAATGAAATCCATGAATGGTTCAGAGCACGGTCCCGCTGAAATCACGGAGTGTTTTGCAATGAGATGTTGTGCTCAAAGTTAAGCATGTGCTCAAATGCTGTCTTAAGTTGGTATTTTCATTAGGATCCAGCCTTAGGAATTAGATTAAAAGGAGGCAGAGATTCCTGCACATCCAAGTGCTTCCTTTGTACTAAAGGAACAGGAATAGAGCCCTTTCGGGATATTTTATCTGTTATGGGTATGGAAAAGATCACTGAGGAGACCGTGGCTCTGTAATGGTTTCAGTAGTAGATCTTGGCTTTCAGAAAAGCAGATTTTGACCGGAAGAAAACATCTTCAAGTACAAATAAATTTGAAGTTTTGCCTAGAGACAATGTAATTTGAACAGCACAGTTTTCAACAACATTACAACCAAGACTCTGTGTGTGCACGTGTTTGTTTGCGTGTGGGGGAGTGTTTTAAGAGCAATATTTTTCCTGTTACACAAGGTACAGCCCAGTTCTTGAAATTCAGCCAGCTGGGGAAAAAAACTTGAGGAGACCTAGACAGGTTGCTGAGGCTGGGAATCTGCCGGTGAAACAGACCCTGCCTCTTCCCTTCAAACAGTGTGTGCTGACAAAATTTATATTAAGAAGCTAAAGAGGTGAGAAGTTAGGGAGAATAAAAAAGGAATGGATCATCTCTCCCAGACAGGAGAGAAGGAATGGCTCCCCCTCCTACCCATGCCACGGGAATTTGGAGAGCAAGGGCTTGTAGGATAACCCAGAGGAGAAGGGACCACAGGTGAGTTCCAGACAAACCTCTGGCTGAAAGCTGGGTCAGCCCTGGGCTCAGGCCAGGTTACCTGGGAATGCGTTGGGTTGGATCTTGAAAACCAGCGAGGATGGGGATTGCACAACCTCTCTGAGCAATCCACCAGTGTTTGACTGCCTGCATGGTGAAAATAGACTGCACTAGAAGTGGCTCATACAGAACCATGTTTTTAATGTCATCCTGCTCATTAAAAAGGGAAAGATCAAATCTATTTTGTAACAGGAACAGTTTGTGTGAGGCACGGAAAACTTCTGGTACCAGAGGACTGATTCACATGAAAAGGAATGTAAAAGATGGAAGGAAACCAAAGGGTGCCTCCAGTTACATTCCTCTCTTGAAATGTTAGTGTTGCAGCACAAAAGGTTTGTATTTATAGTAGTGGATACCAACAGGGAAGAGACTCTAAAAATAAACAAGGATGCACGGATAAAAACATCGCTGTTGTAGCTCATTCTGAGAACGAAAGGGAATGCGGAGGCTTAATGAGCCTCAGCCGATTTTATTTTGGAACTGTGAGTTCCTGTCGAAGACCAAACAGGGCTGGGCACGACCCACTCCGAACCCACGCGGGCCTCCACGCCCGCCCGCTCGTGGACCGGGTCACTTCATGCCTGACCTTTTTATTAAACTTTAGCCCGTGATCCGGCAGGGGGGTCCGGCGGGGGGGTCCGGGGGCGGTCCGGCCGGGCGGGACGTTTCCCGCGGTCCCACGGCACTTCCCGCGCTCTGCCCCCGCCGAGGCCCCGCCCATGCCCTTATTTGGGTAGCCCGGGCCCGCCCATGCCCATATTGGGCGGCCCCGCCGCGCCTCATTGGCCGGGACCGCGGGGGCGGGGCCGATCGGGGGCGGGGCCGGCGCGCGGGTG